>CAWUFW010008375.1:600000-895384 GCA_963921515.1 Calotriton arnoldi | reverse complement strand
AAAATGAGTAAGTTCATTCTGTGAATACCAAAATGAGTAAGTTCATTCTGTGAATACCAAAAAGTACTGACTTTACGTTTTTGACGTAAGTTAGTTCTGTGAATCAGGCCCTAAGGGAAGAGCAATGTTCAATTACATGGAAAACATGATATTTGGTATTTACACAAAGAGCAACACTGCTTACTTAATTCTGGAGTTACTTAATTCTGGTTCTAAGTTAATGACTCTGACACAAAAGGAGCAGTAAGTACATCACTGATATAGACAGAGAACTGAAATATAATCCTTTAAGAGTAACCAGTGTCCAGTAAAATATGTGGGTAATATGAATTTAGGGCCAAAACCTATGAGAAGGGAGGGGAACAGTTATGTGGGAAAGGCCCACAGTTTCCCTGAACTTATATACATAAACCAAAAGTGGAGGGTGTCTCCCAAAACAAGCAGTCAGCATGCCCTGCTCCTTAGTGCTCACCATGTACAGTACATGTCTTCATAGAACCCTCACCCACATGCTAATCATGTGGCATGCTTCATCATCGGGCCCTCACCTGGTGGGCTCAACCACGCAGTGGGAGAGAACACTTTGATATTCTCTATGTTCTTAATGGGATATTAGGACAGAAAGCGTTAAAATTATCTCAAGGGAACCCTAACCCAATTCTTTAGTAAGAGGGGCCCTGTGATATGGTTAAAAACATAGCATGACACAAAGAAGCATTTACTGAGCCAGTGTGTCTATTCTAGGTCAACATGTTTCATCTGCTTCACAAGATGTGCAGATTTCATCAGGACCTCTAAGACCCTTGTACTCCTAACCTATACTGAGCAGGAGTTATGCATCACACCCATTCCATGCAAGATCAAGAGATAGTTACCCAACCCTTCTATACGGGGTGAGTTAATTGAAAACTGGAGATTATCCACTTCTAGAATCCTAAAAAAGGAGAATGAACACAGAAACAAAAATACGTCTGTATTAGAATGTGGGTAGCGGAAATAATGAAACCTGTGCACACCACTACACAATCTAAAACAGTGAGGTCTTTAACCTTAGAGTTACCATCATCTATAAGCCATGGTAAGTGACCTTCTGTGACTTGGAGTACCTGTTACAGCTAGTATTCAAAATATCATGCAATCATCTCATGATGAGCACTAAGGAGCAGGGCATAGTGACTGCTTGTTTTGGGAGAGACCCTCCCCTTTTGGCTTATGTAATGCGAATTTAGGGCATCATTTAATTTCTGGCGGATGGAGTATTCTCCATTGGCCTGGCAGAGGACTTAAGGTCTGCCAGGCTGAGGCTACTCCTGCCAAATTTAGAAATGAGCACCAAACTGGCCTTTATTTCAAAGCATTGGCAGGAACTGCCATCACATCAGATCCTGTCAGTGTGTTTTTTAAGTTTGACGTACGGCTCTGTCAACATGACGGAGCCAGCCAGCAAACGTTTTTTTTTATTTTCAAAAGAAAATCCCAGTATGGGATTTTACTTTTGAAAATAAACAAAAAAATGCTCCCCTTGCACTGAGAGTTCTCTCCAATGGCGAAGGGAGCATTGAGCATTTTTCACTGCCACATACATAAGTTCCTTCCTGAGTAACTTACCATGAAATATTGCATATTACTTCTGAATCATGAAAACTATCAACTTTGCATAGATAAATTGTTGGACTAAGAATATTCATAGAGAAATTCCCCATGTTTCTATTTTAAAAACCATATTTGACATCAGTGCTTCTGAATAAAGAGTGTATGTAGTTTGTTAATTAATTATGTCTCTACAGTGAACAGCTTTCTCATCTCAATCTTTGTTCGCAAGAGAACTCAGTGTACCTCTCGAGTAGAGAGATGTGGACCACACATAGACAAAGTAAGCAAGTGAGTGAGTGAGTGAATGAGTGAGTGAGCGCGTGAACAAGAGAGAAACAGAGAGGTGGAGAAAAAAGGAGAAGGAGAAAGGTTTGCGAAACATGTGCCATGGACAGAATCCAATTTTAGATCTCAAAGTGAAGTGAAGAGCTGGTCTTGGTAAACTGCGCTGGATTGAAGGAGCTGGTGATTAAAATCTTCCATAACTCTGTAATCCAAGCTCTGTGCAGAATATTTGTTAGGTTGCGTGCAAATATATTTTACGTTCTATAATCCCTTCATTCTTTCTACAGAATGCACCTATCAACACCACACCATACTGGACCCCATCTTACAACAGCACAACACAATACAACACATTGCACTACCTCACACTGCACCATACCACACACCCTCACCACACTGCATCACTCTATTCCACACAATATAATACCACACCATACCAAACATTACAACAACATACTATACTTTTGTGCAAAATATTACACATAATACATTATCACACTACTCAACACTACATAACGTATTACCACACCAAACCACAGTACACAACACACTGCATCACACCACAAAATACCAGCTCACACCAACTAACCCTCAGTCTGATACAGCTAAACTTCAGCAAGCCATTCCACGTTACCCTTCTCCCGCACTACTCTGCCCAATTCCACACCATAAAGCTTCACATTGCATTCTACCCACCACACCTTCCCGAATTACATCCAAAAAAAGTCTAGCACATACCGTTCTTTTCTCACACAATGCAACATAGCACCACACCATATCATATGCCACTCAGTATCACATTTCTCATCCAACTTAACTGCACACACAATATATACTACAATAGTACACACTACATAACAACATATTACACTACAAAAATACATACCACAAACCACAACTGCGCATTTCACCTCACTGCAGCACAACCTACAAGATACCCTGCCATACTGTACAGTGCCATTCCAAACCAAACCATCAAACAGCATAGCTAATTACGTTACATTTAAGGCTCCCTATTTTCCATTTTTATTGATTTTTACAGATAAATACAGACAGAAAACAATGTGTTTTGTGTATATATTTATTTTTAAAAGCAGAAAATATGGAAAATGGTTGTTCTTGTGAGTTACTCGCCATGCTGTTTTTCGTGAATTCCAGGCCAACAGCTGAGCAGGGGAGTTAAAAAACAGGATGAGATTTCCTTAAATACAAGCATATGTTAATGTATATATGAAGTATAATGTTAATACTTACCTGTGGGTGGAATGATTTGTTATATTTGGCTGCTTCATTTACTAAAACGCGACAGGCATCAAAGTATGAGTGCATGTTCATCAGTTAAATAAATGTGGAAATGTATCATTTGCAACTCTATTTATTCTCAAAACACTAAATAAATATGGATAAATGCCAATAATATGGCCAAAAAATAAATATGGATAAATAAAGACGGAAATGTTAAAAAAATAAATACCATAAAACCAGGAGTCTTAGTTATATTTCACAAAAGTAGACCACATTACAAGCCCTGTAACTCCCACACCACTTTACCATAGTCCAACCACATATAACCTCGTACTGCACCACATCACATTAAACCTCACCACACGTATTGCACTACACTTGCTACACCACATCCATCTCCAACATCACCTCACTCCCTCTGCTGTAAACTAAACAGACCCATTGCACCATACCTCGTTCTATGACAAAGGTATTTGTGGTGTGATGTCATCAGCAGGATCCCACCATTTCATTTTCACGTTATACTTTGCGCTGTGTGTTTTGCCATGCCTCAGTGTCCCACATACTCTGACCTTTTGATACTGCATTTCATTTCTAACCACTAGCAGATTTCTACGGCTCTGTTAGACAGGGTTGGACTCAACGTGTATCTCCGCTTCTGCTGATGAGGGGGGGGGTATCTCCTTAGCTGGCACGAGAAGGCTAATAGCTGATAATATTTAATAATTGGGGTACAGACTTTACTACCTACTCCCATAAGCCAGATGTCTATTGACTTTGTCTGTGTAAAAATATTTTACCTTACCTGGTGTGCCTCACTCCTATTTTGTGTGGGTGTTGATTAAAGTGGGTTGTGTCTTGTGTGTGGGGGGGGATGTGCAGTGAGGATGCTGTACTTTGTTGGACACATTGACTGCAATACATGTTAGTTGTGTCCCACCGCCCCTGCTTTGTAAGTTCATTAAGTCACAGTAGGGTATTTGGGGCCAATCTGCATTAATAATCTAAACTTCCTCTCCCTATGAATCATTGTGAAAAGTAAAGGAGTGTGCCCACCTAGCCGGGCTTCAAATGGCAGATACAGCCAGATAAACCTGAGGCCAACAGCCACCTCCAGCAGCGTCTTCAGGAATCGGACTTGATTTGTAGACGTCTGCATAAGAATGGTCAGTCCTACAAGACGTCAGTTGTCTTTACCTATCCCTACTACCAGAGTGGAAAGCAACAGGCTGAGCCAATACAACTCACAACTGCTGTGGTGGACTACCTTTTTCAAAGGCAAAGGAGGTATGAGGATTGCCTGGATCCTGGTTTCACGCCAATAGCCCAGATTTTGAAAAACAACTTGCTCTCCAAATCTAGCATAACTTTGCCCAGAAAACTTTACTGCCCAGCTGTGAGTAACGGGGACCAGACATTTGTTGTTGTTCCCTTAGGAGCCAAGACTAAGCTTGATCAAGCTAAGGAGCTGCATGAATCTACTCTGAACTGCAGAAGAGCAGGAGATGACTTGCAGCAACTGAAGTGGCCTATGACCGGGGGACAAAATCCAAGATCCAGAGGAGGCTGCACCCTGTGCTACAAATAGGTTCAAGGAAGAGCCAGCACAGGATCCACACAGATCGTACGTTGAGCTGATTCTGCCTTCGAGTTTGTTCACCAGTGCTTTCATTTGGGCAGATTCTCAGCACACCACGCTCTCTGAAGCTATGAGCCTAGTGGAGAACGATGGGCACCTTTCCCTAGCATTGAGTAACCTTCCACCTTACTTTCCAAGCTGCCTATACCAATTGTTTTCTGGCTCAAGAAGAGCAGTAGAAGACTAAATGCTGGTCAAAGAACACCCTGACCCTGAACTAGGTCTCCTCAACACATCCCACCGGGTTTTCTCTGCTTGAAAGGATACAAGTGGTACCCCTAGCACCAGGAAAATCATTACCACAACTATTAGGTATGGAGATACACAGTGTTTAGATTACCTGACACATTTGGATGCCATAATTAGGCTTGGCCAAAGTTGTAATTACGCCTGTGAAATCTGCAACATTACCCATTTGAATTATGTGAAATTTTTCATGCAAAATCACAAATTTCACATCACTTTTTTTTTACCTGAAACTTAAACGTTTTGCAAGATGCTAATGGAAGACTAAGTCATAAAGGTATTTTCTGGTCAAACGAGTCTGCTGCCAGATTCTTGCTAGAGTGTATTTACATGAGGTGTACATTCAGGTAAAAAAAAGTGAGACGTCATACCGGTAAACCACATCTCACTACAAAAGCAGGATTTTTAAAACTTTTACTAGAAATTTGTGATAATTCCCCCCTCCCCCCAAAACTACACGATTTTTCACACCCTCAGCAAACTGCTTCCTAGAACTCACAGGTAGTCCTGGACGGTGAATTCCACTCCGTTTGCAGAGTTTGCGGTAGATTTCCGCGCTTTGTGGAAAACGCAGAGTTTCGAAAACTCCAAAGGTATTTCAAAACTTTTTCCTCTCTCGTGCTCACCAACGTTAAGTTGGTAAGTGAGAGCGAGGAAAATCCAATGATGGACCACCTCCCAGTGAGATTTCTCAATGCAGGCAGCGACCGCTCCCGTTGAGAAACCTTCCGTTCACTTTGAGGAAGCTGCCGCTTGAGTAGAACCTCTACTTGAGCGACAGAAAGAAGCAGCGCCCTCTTGTGCTCCTCACGGTGCCTTTCGCGCTGATTTCCCAGCACGGGACAAACACCTGGTGCTAAAAATCAGTGCGAACGGCGCAACCTAACACACTCTGCTGCTTGCGGAACTCCATTTAGAGCTGCAGAGTTTTTGGACCACTTCGCGGAGTTTCAAGCAGTGGAACTCCGCGTACTCCGCCCAAGCCTACCCACAGGCACCTTGAAGTGGATCCCTGACAAATGAGATACCTCCTAGCCATGCAAATCCCATTCTAGCATTCCTTTTCCTTTTATTGAGAGTCAGGGGCCTTCTACGGTGCACTAGAAAGGCTTTAGAGGACAGAAAGAATGTCCCTTCCATTCCCAGTGTCAAAACATAATCATGTAATCCTATAACTTTAACGTAAATGTCCTCCGGCACCTGCATATCAGAAAGTGCTCTGCTATATTTTAAAATCAAATGTGGTCGTTGCTTTTTATTATGTTGAAGTGTCCATTAGCCTCAATATGCCTGATACGTTTTATGACTCTAATAGGCCTAGGAGACATTTAATTCAAGGTATTAACTTTGTACATTTTCTGCATCTTGCAGTAAAGTCGGTGCTTAATTTGAGCTGGTGGTTTCCAGTGCTTGGCACCGGCACTTAATCATCAACACAGGCGCTTATAGCGCAAAATCGACCCAAAGGTATTGGAGCGCTTTTCATGAGCAAAGTTAAGGACACATGAATTTTTTGTAGGCACGGGAAGATTAAGTGATTTACCCAGAATCACAGGAATTTGAGCCTACGCCAAGACTTGTACCTGGTTCCCCAGCTCCAAAGTCAGCAGCGCTGGCCGTTATGCCACATCCACTCCCCACTTGTAGGGTTTCATGGTAAGTAGTTAGTCCTGTTATAGGTGGCGCTAATCAGAGCAATGGACTGGTGCAATCTGCCTCGTGACGAGAGCACCGTCACTTATTTTTTCACAAATTAATCACTGAGTAAAGTGTAGCCTTGCTTTCAATGTTGGCAACCAGAAGCATGATTTTAGGAAATTATTTAATTCAATAGTGTGTTCGTGTATTACTATCTTAGTTTTAAGGACCTCTCGCATTTTCTCCATGAAAAGATCCTGCCAGATACATTTTGCTGAAGTAACACATTTCTGTAACTTGTCTATGCTCCATAGACATTTACTGACGTTTTTGGGCGAGAGCGCTGGTTGGTTGAAATGACAGCTGTCTCCTGATTATTCGCTGCACTGCTTGCTATATTTGCATTAAACGCACATTAGACTTTTGGGCTTTCCAGGGTGTTGTGCTTTATATTAACACCAGTGTTCCCACTGGTTTACTTTTGACAATGATTCCTAGGGAGAGGAATTTTGGATTATCAATGCAGATTGGGTCCAAATACCCTGGTGTGACTTGATACATTCCTGCTTCACTGTCAAGAAATCCAACCCAGATAATCAGACAACAAAGAAGGACTGAATGTCCGATTGACTGAAAGTCTGAAAACTGAAAGTTTGGCACTTTTCTAATGAGAATTAAAATGGTTTTAAACGTTACTGAGAGGAATTAGATATACTGTGTCTATCTAAACACACATACTTTCTCAAGCACATACTTACTACTCACCCAAGCACACAAAAGGAAGTCTTGGCTATTCTTTTTCATAGCATTAGTAGCAAGAGCTCTGGGACCCGATTGGCAAAAGACAATCCGCAACAAGGAAGTTGCCCACAGGCCAATAATTAGTCCCGACCTTAGGGAAAAACAGAGAAACGACTTATTACAAGCAGTAGGGCCAGATTTAAAGACAGTACCTGTTTTATCCTGGCCGACAGGTTCACCCTTCTCTTTTACCATCTTAACTTTTGGCCATGAAATACATATGGAGACAGGTCCTCTAGGTCCTGATGAAAGCCCTTTGACTGTTAGGCAAGAAAGGTTGAGCAGAAACATGTTGACCAGTGAAGTACAATGACAGCCGTTCCATGATTTAATGCATTTCCGTCAAGTTGGTTTTTAATCTTGTACTAGTAAACTACAAAACCAATACATTTACTAGGCAGTGTTGTGTAGTAAGTAACTACGGATGCTTAAGTAGTTGTAGACAGGAGTTTATTCAGGAGCACAGCTAGAGGCAACACAACGCCTGCTGACCAAATCACCAACTGCTGTTCCTAGAACACACACACATAGAATAGAGAATACACGCAGGTATTCTGGAAGGGTGAGTAAGGGGAGACATAGAGAAAGGCAAAGGAATACATAGTGACCATATCATGAGAGGTTACAATATACAACACACCTTCCTCCTTTATGGGGAAAGAAAAACAGATACTATAAGAATGTAAAACAACCATCCTGTATGTACAATTAACAGCAATAATCATTGAGATAAGCTGAGGTCTGCGACACCTTGTGATTCTGTTGTTCACAGACGAAGGAGTGATGTGAAGATTAGGGAGTTGCCAGGAGAGTAGTTGGCAGTACTTCCCGAATCACCAGCATCACCTCCACCCACACTCCTTCTACTAATAGAAACAGGAGACAAGGGAACATCCTCCATTGTTGACAACATGTAACCACTGTTACCTGTAGAGGCATGGGTGTCTTGGACAGTGGTATCGTTAGGTGCAGGACCTTTTTTTGATATAACGCAACTCTGCGGAGATTCCATTTTTCCCCATTGGTCAAGACCACGTAATGGGGAAACACCTCTTTAACACTGAATGGACCTTTAAACTTGGTTAACCCTTTTGAAATTCTACCAGGTTTTACTTTGACAAGATCCCCTTTGAAATATGAGGAGAGAAAGTCCTTTCGGAACAAAAGATGGGAGTGGATACAGGGTGACCACCTTTAGAAACTCCTTCTTTAATCCAGGACGGAGTAAGTTTCGTACTGGGAACTCTGCCTCGCATTAGTTCAAAAGGTGACTTTTCATTTAAGCCATGAATAGTAGTGCGATAGGCCCATACCATATCTTGGACCATGTCATGAGCAAAAACGCCACTGGAGCAAGCCATCTGAATAATGCCTTTGACAAGTCTGTTGGCCCTTTCGCACAAACCATTACCCTGTGGGTTATACAAGGATGTGCGATGATGTGTGATGCCACACTTAGATAAAAAAGAACACATATTGTGGGAGACAAGTTGTGTACCATTATCTGTGATGAGAATATTAGGATAGCCCTCTTCTTGAAAGAGTGTTTTCAGAAAAGTAATAGTGCTGTCTGTGGTAATGTCTTTTACAAATCTAACTGTAAGCCATTTGGAGAAGACATCAATGGACACAATGGCGAAACGTTGACACAAAGGTAGCTCCTCCATTGGTCCAATAAAATCTAGGCAAATGCTGTGCCACGGACGACTAGAACTTACTAGCTGACCCATAGATGAACCAACAGCAACTTTAAGTCTCTTCTCACCCTCTTTGCATGTTGAACATTTTTCAATCCATGAAGACACTTGAGAATCCATGCCCGGCCACCAAAATTGGCTTTCAGCCTGCGCTGGGTCAAAGTTTGTCCCAAGTGTCCTTCATGGGCAATATCAAGTAGTTTTGATCTTAAGCTTGAAGGTGGAACGAATCTGTCACCTCGCATGAGAATGTTATCTCCGCAAGTTGATAACTCATCTAATACCTTGAGGAAAGGACGAGCCGAGATGTGTACACAACTCTCCCGTCTGGAACCCAACCTTATAAGAAGAATGACCTGTTTAAGAACATGGTCATTAGCCATTGCTTTACACCATTCCTCGTGTGTGAAGGTGCCTTCACTGACAGCAAGGACATCTTGAACTGACGCAACAGCCCACTCTTCATTCTCAACATTGAGAGATGCATCATCAAGATCTTCCCACTTGATAGACATTCTAGATAAACAATCAGCTTGAAAGTTGCGCCAACCCGGGACATGTGAAATGTCGTATTGATATTCTTGGAGTTTGGCAGCCAACCTAGCTAGCCTTGGAGAACCCTTGCCCGCCCCACCGGGAGACAGTATGCAAACTAAAGGTTTGTGATCAGTTTTGAGGAGGAATTTGGTACCCCACAGATAAGTACGGAAATACTGCACACCCCAAGCAGCAGCAAGTGCCTCCTTTTCAATAACAGAGTAGTTTTGTTCTGAAGGAGTGAGGGTGCGAGAGGCAAAAGCAATTGCTCTCTCCCCTTCAGAATACTTCTGTAATAAAATAGCACCTAAACCAGTGGCACTTGCATCAACCATGACTACGGAGGTACGGTTCGTGTCAAAAGGGGCTAAAACATTGGCTTCACAAATTTCTTTTTTGATGAGGCTGAAACATGTATTCTGGTCGTTCCCCATCCAAATTTTACACCTTTTTGAGTAAAAGTCTCAACGGCAATGTCTTGTCTGAGAAGTTTTTCACAAATTTAGAATAGTATTCAATCAACCCCATGAAGGATCTGAGCTGATCTTTGTCAGATGGACATGGGGCAGACTGAATCGCTTCCAACAGATTTTTCTTGGGTTTGACTCCTAGAGCTGATATTTCATAACCAAGATACTCTATCTGTTGCACAAGAAAGGAGCATTTCTCTTCCGAAGAGTAAGGCCGGCTTCCATAATTCTGTGCAAGACATCCTTGAGTACAAGATTGTGGTCAGCAATAGAGTCTCCAAAGACAAGAATATCATCTTGGAAGAAGACTGCTTTTTGAACACCTTTGAAGATCTCCGTGACCATGCGCTGAAAACGCTGGCCGCTGAAATTAGACCAAACGGGAGCCGTGTGAACTGGAATGTTCCCTCCGTAGTTATAAATGCGGTCAGATGTTTAGAATCATCGTGAAGTCTTATCTGATGGTATGCGCTCTTAAGGTCTAATTTGGAGAAGAACTTCGCTCCCTGCAAGGTAGATACTAACTCTCCAATATTCGGCAGGGGAAAAGTGTCTGCAACAACACATTTATTCAGTGACCTTAAGTCCACACAGAACCTCAATTTTCCGTCCGATTTCTTTGTAATAACAACCGGAGACACCCATGAGGATGCCTCTACTGGCTCAATTACACCATTTTGCAACATTTCATTCAACAAGGATTTGACTTCATCCCTAACTGATAGAGGAATTTTCCTTAATTTGTGTTGGATGGGAATGCTATCTTTTTTAATCGGATAAGATGAGAGTAACCCTTCAATTCACCCAGCTCATCTTTGAATATGGCATTGGCACCCTGTAATATGTCATCTAAAGAGTAGTCATCGACCACCATGACTTGAGAAGGTGCCCTAGGGTTGATAATGATATGGAGATCGTATTGATGGACCCAACCCAGTATAGGAGGACCATCAACAGAGACATAGACTTTTCCTCTGATGGATCTATTCTTAAAGGAAATATGAGATTCGAAATACCCTAAAATATCAATCGTGTCCCCTTGGTATCCTGTGGGAGATATATCGCTTTTATATAGTGGTTTGTTTTCCCAATGACATTTAAGTAAGGATTCTGGAATTATGGTATATCTGGAGCCTGTATCAACCATGAGGGAAACTTCACGACTATCGATGTTAAAAAGAGCTTTAGGTCTATTTTGTCTCTTATCATCATCACCAACTACATCAATGTCACTGACAACTAGCAACCTTTCCTTCTCTGTTCTGAATCCTTCTGTGGAATCTTGGATGACTGCTACTTTCGGCCGATTCTTAGTTTTGCACATCTTTGAAAAATGTCCAAGCCTCCCACATTTTAAGCATTCTTTGTTAGATGCAAAGCAGAACCTGGATTCAGACGTGTGTCCATTGCTGCCGCAACGAGAACAAAACTTGGATGGAAATTTATTGGGTGCAAACTTTTTTTGCTTGGCCTATTTTTGCTTCTTACCAAAGCAACAGATTCATCATCGCCTAAATCACATTCATCACTCGGATTTTTGTCTGAAACTTCCGACACTTCTTGCTGAGAACAGTTTTTCCTTTGTATTTCCTTCATGCAATTTTCCGATTCCTCAATTACTTTGGCCAAGTCGATGGCTACTTTCAAAGTGGGATTTTTCGCAGCCCATAATCTTTCCTGAATCTTTTTATTATTGCATTGAACTATTAACTGATCTCTAATAAGTTCGTCAGTTCATGGGCCCAAATTTACACTTTACGGATAATTCTCTTAATCGAGCCACAAAATCATCAATCGATTCATCACTCCGTTGGCGATGAGTATAGAATTTGTAACGGTTCATAACCAAGTTTTCCTCTTTGGAAAATCTAACCTCTAGCCTGCAAATTGCCTCTTTGTACTCGTCTGGTACGGGCTGCCCATTGGCTTGGAGTGCCTGAGGAAGAAATCTGAAGATGCGTTGTCCTTCCTTACCGAGTGTGCTGAGGAGTAATGCTTTTTGCGTTTCCCTGAAAATTCCTGACCATCTAGAGCATCAAGGTAGTTCTCAAAGATGATAATCCAATCCTCCCAGGGAGTGGAGGGAGTACCAGGTTCACTTAAGAATGGTGGTGGAAGGGTGACTGCTATTTGATCGCCTGCTGACCAAATCACCAACTGCTGTTCCTAGAACACACACACATAGAATAGAGAATACACGCAGGTATTCTGGAAGGGTGAGTAAGGGGAGACATAGAGAAAGGCAAAGGAATACATAGCGACCATATCATGAGAGGTTACAATATACAACATGTTGCATGATAAAATGTTAATGAGTAGGGAACCAGAATAGGACTTTCACATCCCACTTTACTAAAAAATAATGCATCTCAGAACTCGGAATGAGCCCGCTAAGCAACTCGCTTGCTGGCAAAGAGTGACCCTGTGATGAAGCATGCCACTTAGTGTAGGTGAAGGGTCTGCATTTTGTTTGAAGAATGTCTGAACCAAGAATTTAGAACAGTCCCCTCAGACTGCAAGATAATATCCCTGCATACAAATAGTACAGACTAAGGTTTTGGTTATGAAGGGACGAGGACCTGTGCTTCTGTGAACAAAGGAATTATTAAACTATTGGGATTTACTCATTTCGAGTTCTTCCAACTCAATGCATGTGTTCATTTACATAGGAGGCTTCTATTTTTGTAGGACATTGGGTTCTTTCTTGCACTCATACCCATGTGTGCTATGAGATCACAATGTTTGATAGCCTGCTCGATGATTTCTAGTGAGAATGTGCTTTGCAAAGGGGAAGAGGTTTATACTACATACCCACACTCATACATAGCTGACCCTGGGCCAGTGGGAAGTGCCACTAAACCAACATTTGGGAACATGATGGGGCCAAATGATACCAAGCCACAAAACAATCCATACACCCAACCTCAATGCCACATAGCATCAGTGAGAGTACTATCAGGAACAGTGGCGTAGCAAGGGGAGGGGGGTCTTACCTGCGGCCGTCGTGGGCGGCAAATGCAGGAATCACCAGCCCTCCCACTCTTGCATGCGCCCGCCGCAGGGTGGCAAACGAGCGGCCAAAGGTCAACGCCACTGATCAGGAAATCTGAGAACATTGGCATGCATTTCTCATCTCGGCATACTTGAAGGTTTGGTTGTTACAAGTACAACCCCCTAAATGAAGCCTTCAAAGAAACCCACAATCAGTGATAAGGAGCCAGGGGCCAGTGTGCATAGGGAAACCCACCAATGGCCTCTCACACAATTGTAGCAAGCAGTGCACACTAGACCAATAGGAACAATTACTCACATAACAAGACTTCACACTTAAGTTAGAAGCATGGGGCCACTAGCCGCAGTACTGTGATTCCAGAACCATGCTCATAAACTCCAAACAAGGCCAAGGGTAATTGAAATCAGGAGAAGTTGCAGTATGTAGAAAAACGGAAACATAACAAAGAACATTGAACTGTTTTCTTAACAGCAAGGCTGAGGCAACAAGACAAACTAGAAAATCCATGGAAATATGAACAAGGGTGGTGACCATGTCAGACCAACAGGAACCATAATTCATGCTTCCTAAGTACTCATATATGGCCTCATTTAGAGTCCAGCAGAGGATACAGAAACGTGACGGATATCCTGTTGGCCTTGTTACAAGAGCATTAGATTATAATGCACTTGTAATGTGGCAGACAGAATAGCCATCAAGTTTGTGACAAAGTACCTGTCAGTCACTCTAAAGGAGACCTATAGACTACGGGGCATATTCATAACTCCCTTGCGCCGCCGTAGCGTCACTTTTTGTGATGATACGGCGGGGCAAACCTTGAAATCATACCTATGGGGCCACACAAAGCAACTTTGAGTGGCTTTGAATGGCCTCATAGATATGGAGTAAGGCAAGTCAGCACAAATCGCTGCGTTGCCTTACTCGGCGCTCGGGCGGCATTCCATGGGCGTTGCGATGGGTGTTGCGTAACACCCATGGACTTTGACATTTCCCCAGATTTATAAGACCATGTCAAACCTGGGGCTACGCCAAAACCTTATGCCTTCCGTGGTGAGGCATAACAAGGAGAAATACATTTATTTTTCCTCATTTATTCCTTTTTCCATGTGTGCTGCATTTTGCAGCACACACAGAAAAAGGAAAACGCCTCTCAGATTGTTTTTCTGCAAGAAGGAGCACCTTTCAGTGCAAAAGCAATCCTGCCAACAACACGGGCCCCCTTGCATCATGGTTCAAGTGTCCCTGCATTGGCACTAGGCTGCCGAAACGGTGCCAGCACTGGGGGAAAGGACAGAAATGCACTGTATTGAATAAATACCGTGCATTCCTGCCCTTTCTGTTTGACGTAGGGTACCACAGCAAGGTGACTTGGTGCGCTGCCCTATGCTTAAACCCCGTAAATGAGGATTTACATTCTTAAGAACCTCAGCCCTAAAGTTAGCTCCCGAGCAATCCATGGTGCTAAAAAGCCCATTGGGCAACAGTGTAACTTAGACTTAATATCAGCTTATTGGGCCATTCCATTTTAGATCTGGCTTGACAGCAGAGCAGTCTACATGGCAGATTGTTACCAATTCTTTAATATATACGTTGAGTGGGCTTTGGTCTGCCCTGCAGAAGTACTAGTCTCTCTCCTCCTGCTACTGGTTGTTTAGTGTATCATTCCACCTCCTATGGAGTGATTGCATTGCCATGCCTAAGTGACTAGTTTACATCAAAAAAGTAAACTGAATCATCACACATTAGTGGCAGATGTGCTAAGTAATTTTGCGAGCTCAAATACTATAATTCTCAGTATCACAGGGCTTGCAACTGCAAAATTTCTATTTCCAATGTAAAAAAGCAGTTTATCAGTAAGAAAACCTTTTTACTTACTTTTTATTTTAAACCTATGTTCACCCCATTTGCTAGTATTTTTTTTAGTAAAGTTTTTTCTTTTTTTCTACTTTTATTACAAGTTGTTTGTGAGTGTTTTATTGTGGATGGGTGAGTAGATAAATGCAAAAATCAATTAATGGGTGGATGAATGGATAAATTAGTGCATGGATTAGGGCCAGAGTACATATATGATGAGTTATTGTGTGTCTAAACTCACCAGTGAAGAGACATACAAGTTACTTACCTTTGGGAAGGCTCTTTCTGTTAGATACACCAATGGAGAGACACTTTCATTAATAAGCCAGACCTCTTGGTATTGTCAATGCCTTTTTAACCTCTCGAGGTGGTGCTTCTTTTAAAAAACAATTTGATGTCCATGGATGTTCTCTGGACCACTCTCTTCTACCCCTACCCCTTGAGGGTGGTTACCAACGCAAGTCACTAACCATTTAATGGTTTGTTTTTGCCGATGTGGTCGCACACCATAGGTATATTTCATTAAGACTCACAAATAGGAGGGAACAACCCTAAGGTGCCTCTTCTATTTGTGAGTTAAAACAGGTTTCAAAACCCACTTTGGCAATCAGAAAGACTTTTTTCAACTTACAAAAGGGCTTTTATATATTGTGACCAGAGATTTTGCATAATATCCTAACGCACTTGTAACAAGGTAGAAGGGATATCCGTCACGTTTGTGAAGGAGTACCCGTCCACCGAACTCTAAATCAGGCCTTTAGTCTCAGTTGTCCCACATCAAATATACCCCTGTTTTACAGCCAACCACACATCCTAGTGCCTGGCTTGAAGTAAATGAGGCACGTTTGGACAGCTCCAACAACACCACTGGCCCATTTATTTCTGTCGCAAAAAGAACAAGGTGATGGAAGGAAAGCTCAAATTAATCTCAGCCCTTGGCAGTTGCCTATGCCACATTCCCAACCATCGTTTTTGCCCACTGTGCCATTCTAGACATTATGCAAATCAATGTTGCTCCTGATCCAATAGGAACAGTGAAGTTTGAACTGCCAGGCCATATCTCCTCCAGATGGGAAGACAAGTCTGGACCAGTTTTGACCTACTTAGGTCTCACCAATGAGGTACAGCTTGAGTCCAATGACAGAGTAAACATGGAACCCATGCCTGGGCTTACCCATCGCAATTATACTCTTTACTTCAAAACCAAGGTGGTGGAAGGAATGCTTGGTTCTGATCCAACAGGAAGAGTGCTGCCGTAACTGTATTCTTCATTGTGATGCACTAAGCGCAACGGATATGCCCAGAAGTGGGTCCAGTGTTCATTGTGCCACTGGAACCAAACTGCACCTCATTAAAGAGGCCCAACTAGGCTGAAACTGGTCTTAAGTTGCTTGTGCTCTGATTCAGAGAGGATTTGCCTTGGCAGTTCGGCTGGACTATTCCTATTGGGCAGGACTAAGTTTGATTTGAATATGGCTGGGTCTCATCTCAGGTGAAATGGTGGGCAAAAAACAGTGGAACGGGAGGCAACCCAGAGTACTTGCCAGTGGCTGATATTAATTCAAGCATTTCATCCATCATTTTTTTGTATTCTCTACTCTTTCCTCTGGCATCATCCCTCAGTTTTGATTGGTGAAGTAGCACACCTTATTTGCCCTAATGATGCACCTGCATATTGTGCCTATTTCACTTTGAGCCATTTTAAAGTTAATCTGTGCTTTTTTTTTTAATCAACTTTGATCCTATTCATCTTTTGTCCATTGTTTTTTTTTTAAAAAGACATCGTTTTAATAAGTGATGGAGCAAGGTTTCATAAATGAAACTTGCTTGTATTCAATCCTCCTCACAGTATTAATTTATTAAACTTGTATTGTTAATACTAACCTTTGCATTCACGACACGACAGAAAAGGAAGCTTGCCTATGTGTTTTACTAATGAATAACGCTTGTTTGTAATTCAAAATGGCCGCTATGCGCGGGAAAGCTCAATGCGCATGTCGCAACCATATCACATGGTGTGACGTCTTTCTTTGCTTGGTGGGAAACTTCTGCTTCTGCGCAGTGTGCATTAAAATGGCTGTTTAATGTTTTCACATGCTTCAGCTTGCTCTCATGTCATTACTAAATTGTCGTTTCCTAACGCTACTAACGCGGGTTAGAATATATAATTAAATGGGAATAGAATAGAAAAAGTGGGCATACAGTGAAACATTTTATTTGTGATTTTAATATTTTCTTCTTGCACTTTTATTAGTTCGTAAACTTGGGCCTGGGTTGGTGACCTGAAACTCGAGAGGCAAATGGTTCTGCGCATGTGTCCTGTGTGCCTGTCAAATGAAGTCAATCTGGACGTCGTCCAAGGCCGCGACCCGATGGCCGAAGATGCTGTACTTTGGCTTTCCTGTTGCATATTGACACATTGTCTATGAAAATTGGTTTACATTTGTCATGAGACGGGTGGGAAATAAAGCGAATGTATTAATTTGAAGGGGTGGGAATGTAAAGACAATAGGCTTTACAATTTAGGCCAAAACGATATGGTGCGAGAATCCACCCCCTGTCCCTGTCCAATCAGAAGTAGTGGCCCCATATTTTAGTAACATTAAGGGGAGGTACAGGGGCGTAGAAGGGTATAATAGAATATAGCATTAGTTAATTAGTCAGAGCATGCGTTCATGAAGAACAGGCGTCCATGCTGCCAGAGCGCTCTTAGCTCCAGACTGCCAAGCTGATCGATTGCAGACCAAATTGCTGTCCAGAGAGAGGTCCTGAGGAGGGGGCGGCAGAGTCCATTAGAAGGAAGGCACGGGAGAATCGAGGAGAAGTCGAGTATCAGAGAGGGAACGACGCAGGCGTCGTTGTAGAGAGGTCACCGGTCCTGTCCTGATCCTGGAGGAGGTCTTTGCTCTTCATCCTTCCTGGGTCTTATTCTTTCAACTCCTTGGCTAAGGGGTTTGGTTCTCGCACTTAGGTAAATATAATGCAACCTTTAGTTGCGCTGCTATCTCTATCCTCTCCTCTTCTTTAAACACCGTCATTGATTAGCAATAATCATTTCTATGCTTAATCTTGGGTATTGCGATTAAGTACCATGTGGCTCTGTATTTTACTCTGCTAAATCTTTAGATAAACATTTTAAAACTTCCTGACTCAGTGGTTATTTCAGGATTAAGTACTATAATGAATGTCACTCATTTTAAATTTCCCAATTAGCAAAGGATTCATTGGTAAGTCATTACTCTTCAATCAGAAGGTAATTGGTAGCAGGGATTTTGATAGAGAGTAACAACTGATAAAACCCAGCGTAAGTATTAGCGTAGTGTGAATGTATGGGCCCAAATGAGTATCTGGTGTATGAATGTTGTTTGCTGATATCGCGCTGGATCAGTTTTCTGGTAATCAGAGGATGGTTACTCTTTGTTAATTGGGTAATGAGAATTTTTTATTTTTTATTTTTATGAACTAACATCCGTATATTCGAAGTTTTGTTTTATGTTGTCCAGAATACCCCGGGGTAAAAGGAATAGCGGAT
The DNA here is from genome assembly GCA_963921515.1 of Calotriton arnoldi. Taxonomy (NCBI): domain Eukaryota; kingdom Metazoa; phylum Chordata; class Amphibia; order Caudata; family Salamandridae; genus Calotriton; species Calotriton arnoldi. The sequence continues at coordinate 876,834 of CAWUFW010008375.1, read as the reverse complement.
GGTAAGTGGAAGCCATACTGCAGTGAGGTTATCTGCCAGGCAGAAATAGTACTGAAAAGTTAAGCAGGACTTTCAGTACTCGTTAGGGACTCTATACGTGTGAGTAATAGCAAAAGAGTACGCTGGTGAAAATTTGATGTTATATCACCTAGAAAGGGTAACATTGGAGAAGTAACAGGTACTGCTGGAGCTTGTGTGAAGAATAGACGGAAGTGTTTTACTCGTAGTGTATGTTTAGTAAACAGGAAAGGTTTTACTAAGTGTGAGAGAAAACTATCTTTTCGAATTTAGAAGAAACTGGCACGATAGCGAATGTTTTATGTTGTTACTGAAATTAAGAATTGTAGAGAAAATAAGTGCGTAAATTTTTGTAAAGGGAGGGTCAGTTGCCGGAGAGGGAGCTGACGTCACAAAACGCCGCGCTGGGATTGGTTGAATCAGCGGGTGTGGAAAAACCCTTGTAAAGGAGGGGTCAGTAGTCAGGAGTAGTACTGACGTCACAGGTGCCGCGCTGAAATTGGTTAAACCAGCAAGGACAGAAAAGAGCAGATTGTAAAGGAGGGGTTGACAGATAAACGTCACCAAAAGGCCGCGCAAGGATTGGCTCGGAAATAAAAGATAGCAGACATTTGATTGGTCAAAATTATAGAAGCGAAATTCTTAGTGGATAAGGATTGCATGTTAAAACGTGATCCGACTTTAACAGGAATTCGTCAGGATAGGAGATATTTAGGCTTTGCAGAATATAATTTTATACATCGGTACTTACCCAAGATGTACGGAGAAAGGAGAAAAATGTCATTTTTACAAAAGATCAAGAATTATTTTAAAAAGGACAAACCAATCAAAACTAGAGAAGGAATTATTATTCCACCAGCTAAAACGCCCGCTTCATTCATGATGATGGAGAGAGGTTATCATACTTGTGTATGGATGGAGAATTGGATAGAATATACCAAAAATGATGGAATATTAGCATTTCCCGAGAATGGTACCTTCAATGGAAGGATTCTTCAAAACTTGAGATTGAGGATGAATGACTTAGAACCCAGACCTAGATTAACTCAGTACGAAGCTCTAGAAGAATGGGAAAACGAGGCATTTGAGCGGGACCGATCTAGAAGTAATAGGAGTTATCCAGGATTTTTCCCCAGATACCTACATGAGTCTAGGAATGGTCAGATGAAACAATGGAGAAGGGCAATGATTACAGAAGGATTATATCCATTGTTCTCAGCAGAGGAGAAATTAGGAAGTAAGTGCACAGAAAAGACAAAACATTTAATGAGAAATGAGGAGTCTGAAGACGAATTTGTGGAGGAAATGTTAAGAAATCCCCCACCATATCAGGAAGGGACAAGTGGATGCACCCCAAGTGCACCACCAAAAACTCCATTAGTGCCACAGGTAATGCATGAATTCACCCCGAGTAGAATACTTCATGACAAAGAAAAGGAAGCTCTAGAAAAGACCAGAGCAGAATTAATACAGAAAATAACCCAGATAAAAGTACATCCTGATTCGTTGACCATACCTGTAACAATTGGTCCAGTAGTTCCATTATGTGGTACTCAGGGAAGCTGTCCTCCACCGATACTTACACCTACTCCTGCGAATAATCCAAAACCTGAAGCTCCAGTTATAATTGAGGATCAATTTAGTGACTGTGAATCCACAATATCACTCATGGACTTGCCTATTCGAGGTTCTGTAAATAGTACTCCCAGGAAAGATGTACCTGGATGTTCAAAAGATGTAAGTTTAGTAACTTCATCGGAAGCAAAAAGTGCCACCATAGTAACACCTGAAGATCTAGAAAAATGGGTGCAAGGGTCAGTTAAACAGTGCACACCTCCGAAAATAATGGACATTCATAAATTGAAAGTCGAATTAGAAGAAATAATAGCAGGAAATGTAGGACTAGAACGCTTAAATACCTATGATGAAGAAGAATTATTGTTCCTGTGTAGGAGTATCACCAGAAATGTAAGGATATTCCATGAAAAATTATCCAAGTTAGCACTACAGATGGGAATAGAAATAGGGAGATCAAAGGTACTACAGAAACCCTATAGAGCAGAATTTTCAGACAAAGATTTAGAAAATATGAATGCCTCTGGAAGAAGATTACAAATAAGAGAATTAATGTTAGTTTTGCAAAAATGGGGAGACCTAGATAAATGGAAAACTAGGTGGGCCAAGAAAAAGGAAGAAGCACGAACAAGTAGAACAGCATCAGAATATGTGATGAAGGAAACAGGGAAAGCAGATCAAATGTATCCCATGCGAGAAGTTGCGGGAGGAGGATATGTACATGTCCCATGGAGCAGACAGGATATTTTGTCATTTACGAATGATTTTCCAAAACTGAGAGAAAAACCAATTGAATGGTACAAGCAGGTTGACAGGTTTGTGAAGGTGTCAAAGGTATTGTTGAAGGATTTGGATGGTTTGTTTGACATAGTGGTACCTGCCGATTTGTGGACATATTGTAAAATTACAGTTGATTGGCCTAGTGATGAATATCCTAGAGATCCGAAAACAGGTGCCCCGTCAAATGATGTGATGAAAAAGTATCAGCAAGTGATAACTTACCTGAAAGGGAGAATACCACCGAAAGAAACAGATTGGGTAAAAATAGATCGAACTACCCAAGAAGCTAATGAATCAGTACATTCCTACTATGAGCGTCTATTGCAGGTATTTAAACAGTATAGTGGATTTGAGGACATTGGAGACAAAAACATGAGTCAGTTTGTGTACCGGTTTGTTTACGGTTTGAAGCCAGAAATTTGCCAGATGATTAAACAGCATATGCTGTGTTGGCAGGGAAAGCCCATTGACGAAATTTTGAAGTATGCAAAATATTGTGGAGACGATATTGAGGATAGACACAAGAAATTGCAGGAAAAAGTAATGTGGGCTCAGGTGAAAATGGCTGAGAAACAGGGAATTCATTTGGAAAATCCCAGTGAAAATCCAGGAAAAGATTCTGGAACGAATGGTGATGCTGGGAATGGTGGAAAATTTAGAGGACGAATGAGTAGAGAAGAAGCTAAAAAGAAATTTCCTTGTCATGGATGCGGAAAATTGGGGCATTGGAAGGATGAATGTAAAAAGATCCGGAATAATAATGGCCCAAATCAAAATTTAAATCCACAGACGCAGAATGACTCACAGCAGGGTGCAAATCCTCAGCGTCAGTTGCCACCTGCACCTATTCAGGGTAATGTAAGCAGAGCAAAGCATGGTACAGACATCGGATATCAGGGAGGAAGTGGTAAGAATGATTATATGACATCACAATTTCTTTTGCAGGACGATTTCTGTCAATACAGTCCATGACGGTGCCTAGGAGAGGGGAAGAAGGAGTGCATACTTGGCGCATCCTTACAGGTAGATCAGTCAGGTCCATATGTTGAAGGGAATGTGAAAGGTAATAATATTACTTTCCTTTTGGACACTGGTGCTACCCGGTCTACTGTGAGAACAGCAGACATACCAGACCTTCCTTTCTCTGGTGAAAATATCCAAGTAGTGGGGGTAGCTAATCAGCGGATTAGAACACCTCTTACCGAACCAATGGAAGTTAAAATTGGAAACTTCAGAGAAATGCATCAATTTGTAGTGTGTGATTCTAGTCCAGTAAACTTATTAGGTAGGGATTTGTTGTGCAAGATGAATTGTACCATTTTCTGCACACCGGATGGTGTGGCAGTTCAGACACCAGATGAAGATCATGTATATAAAATTATGATTGCAAAACAAGGTACAGAAGTGGATGAGATGTTTTCATTAATAACAAAAGATGAGTTGCCAGAAGAATTAAAAGGTACAGTAAACCCCATAGTATGGGATTTCACCGGAAAAGAAGTAGGACTTATGGCTAAAATAGATCCAGTTAAAATTACTGTAAAGGAAGGTGCAATTTTCCCAAATACCAGACAGTACAAAATGAGTGCAGAAGTAAAAGCAGGAGTCATTGAAGAAATAAATCGAATGGTAGAACAAAACATACTAAAAGAAGTAATGAGTAGCCCATGTAATTCACCAATAATGGGATTAAAGAAACCTAGTGGAAAATATAGGATTGTTCAGGACCTGAGGAAAATAAATAAGATTGTAGAACCATGTTGTCCCATAGTACCAAATCCTGCAGTAATTCTATACCAGATTCCGTGGAGTGCAGGATGGTTCACAGTAATTGATTTGTGTCAAGCATTCTTTTCAATACCATTACATCCAGACAGCCAGTATCTTTTCTCATTTAAATTTGAAAACAAGGTTTATGTGTGGAATCGTGTTCCTCAGGGGTACACAGAAAGTCCTTCTATTTTCAACCAGAAACTGAAATAGTGCCTTGAAAAACTAGTGATGCCAGGAAGCTCAGTCTTAGTCCAATATATCGACGACTTATTGGTGGCATCGAACACCAGAGAGGACTGTGTTGTTGATTCCATAGCATTATTAAATCTTTTGGCAGAAGAAGGACATAAAGTCTCACCTGAAAAGTTGCAGTTCTGTACAACAGCTGTTAAGTATCTGGGACACCAAATTGAGAGAGGAAAAAGAAGAGTAACAGCTGAAAGAGTAGCTTAATAAAGAAAATGCAAATGCCTGTAACACAAAGACAAGTGAGAATGTTCCTAGGAATAGTAGGTTACTGTCGACAATGGATACCAGGATTTTCCATGTTAGCTAAGCCCTTAATTAACATGACAAAAAAGAAAGCAAAGGACCCTGTGGAGTGGGAGGATGAAAGTGTAGAAGCTTTTGTAAAATTGAGAAATGCCCTATGTTCAGCACCTGCCTTAGGCATGCCTGATTATAAAAGAGAATTTGCATTGTTCTGTCATGAGAGAGAAAATCGTGCACTTTCTGTCCTAACTCAAAGACATGGACTAGAAAGACGTCCTATAGCATATTTTTCTGCTACATTGGACCCAGTAGCAGCCACATTGCCAGGATGCTTAAAAGCAGTGGCGGCTACTTGTTTGAGTATTGAACAAAGTGAGTCAATTGTGATGGGACACCCTGTAAAAGTGTATGTTCCACATGCAGTTGTCATTTTGTTGACAAGAACCCGAACTCAACATCTTACTCCTAGTCGGCTGACTAAATACGAAAGAATCATAATGGGTGCTGAAAATGTGAATATGGTAAGGTGTACTATAATAAATCCAGCAACCTTACTACCAGACCCATATCATGAGAGAATTAAAGATGATGAAGACGATGAACATGATTGTATACAAATTACAGAATTATGCACAAAACCACGCCCAGATATAGAGGAACAGCCTCTTAAAAAGCCAGACAGGGAGCTATTTGTTGATGGTTCATGTCAAAGACATGAAGATGGTAAACTAACTGCTGCCTATGCGGTATGTGAATTAACTGGAATAGTTGAAGCATCCTATTTACCAGGAGTCAAATCTGCACAAGTAGCTGAATTGATTGCATTGATAAAAGCATGCAAAATTGGGAGGAATCAGAGAGTAACCATATTTACAGATAGCCAATATGGTTACGGGGTTGTGCACGATTTTGGCCAACTATGGATGCAGAGGGATTTCATGACTTCTTCAGGATCCCCCATTAAAAATGGACAATTTGTAAGGGAATTGCTAGAAGCAATACAATCACCAAAAGAATTGGCTGTGGTGAAATGTGCTGAACACCAGTCAGGAGATGACTGGGTGGTAGTCGGCAACAGATATGCAGATCTGGTGGCTCAACATTGTGCCAAAACCAGAATGTCAGTCAATAAGAGGATGGAAAGAATGGGAATCAGCTGCCAACTTATGTTGTATATGCCACCTGAAACTTGGAATGACGTCAAGAAATTGCAAGATGAGGTTGATGAAAGTGAGAAGAATTTGTGGATCAAAGTGGGTTGTTCCCAAAGAGGAGATGATGAAGTGTGGATCAGTGCTGATGGTAGACCAGTCATGCCAGACTGTTTACTCTCACAAATGGCTAGAATGCATCATGGAGACACACACATAGGAAGAGATGCAATGATTAGGCTGTTCAGACAAAATTGGTACAATCCCAAATTCAGGGCTGTTGCAGAGAGTCTTTGCCAGAGATGTCTAACTTGCCAGATGCATAATCCGGGGAGGAAGACAGTAATTGGATTTGGAAAAATTGGAAAGGCAGAGGGTCCATTTATGAGACTTCAGTTTGATTTCATACTGTTACCACCATGTAGAGGGCTGAAAAATGTACTAGTCTTAGTGTGTCTGTTTTCAAAGTGGGTGGAGGCTTACCCTACTAGGAGAAATGACAGCATTACAGTTGCAAAACTGTTGCTACGAGAGCTCATTCCTAGGTTTGGTTTTCCAGTAACTTTGGAATCAGATAGAGGAAAACATTTTAACAGTGAAGTGATTCAAATAATCTGTGAAGCATTTCAAATCAAACAGAAACTGCACTGTGCATATCGTCCAGAAGCTTCTGGAGTGGTTGAACAATTGAATGGCACTATAAAGTCAAGACTGGGAAAAATGTGTGCATCAACATCATTAGAGTGGCCAGATGCATTGCCACTCGTTTTAATGGGACTCAGAAGTATACCTGACAGAACCACAGGATTGAGCCCACATGAAATAATGATGGGAAGAGCAATGAGACAAACACATGTTCCCACAAACAAACTGGTGAATATATCTGATGATATGGTTCTGGACTATTGCAAAGGATTGGCTGACCTAGTGCGTTCTGTCTCTCATCAGGTTGGAGAAGACGCAGTTTCCAGGCAGCCCGAACAAGAACATGATCTGAATCCTGGTGACTGGGTGGTAGTGAAGAATCACACCAGAGAAACGTGTCTATCACCTAGATGGGGCAGACCGTGTCAAGTCATACTGACAACGAATACAGCAGTAAAGTGTGCCGGATTTCCTAATTGGATTCTTGTAAGTCACACCAAGAGAGTACCAGATCCTGAGGAAGAGAATCCTCAGACAACGCCAATCACTGAAGAAGCTGAAGGTTGCCCAGCTGAAGGATCTCAGGTTCGAGATTCCAGAGAAGCTGAAGAAGAACAACTGAGCACAAGTCAGGATTGGATACCAGTGGTAGAAGTTCCTGAAGTATACCACAGAACAAAAAGTCAAGCGAAATTGGAAGAAATTGAAGAAGATCAGATAGGTGAAGAAGAAGCAGTTCAGGAAAAAGAAGAAAAGACATTAAGAAATCCTGAACAAGGTCAGATAAGGAAAGAAAACTGGACTCAAAACAGTAAAGACCTAATAGACTTTGAACAGGGACAGACAGGTCTAGAAGAATCCGGTCAGGCTGCAGAAGTTCACAGTGCAATAAGCCCTGATCAGAACAAGTTAGATCAAGAAGAGTGCACAGAAGAAAACCTTGAAAAACATGAACTTGAAGAAATAAATAAAGAACAAGGTCAGTTATTGAAAACTCACAGCGGAGCTGTTACAGAGAAACCAATCAGACCTGAAAAAGACAAAGCAGAAGAAAAGGTAATCAAAGAAGACGAAGCAGTATTAAGCAGTGAAATTAACGAGATCTCTGAAGACGAAAACAAAGAAACAGTGCCAACAAAGAAAACAAGAAAAGGAGATCATTGGTCGAGTGTCATTAAAAGAGTAAAGTACCACATAACAACCAGAAGTGAAGATCCAGATCAAGTGAATGAAGTAACAAGTCAAACTGAACAAGAAAATAAAACTGTGAAAAGAAGAAGCAAAAGACTGAAACTTGTGAATAATAAATTCAAGGGTCCTGATTGGACTTATATCATCCTTGAAGATTTTGAAAGCTCAGAGTCAAGTGACAGTGGTGGCGAAGGAACAAGTGCAGAATTGACGTACGAAGAAGAAACAAGACCACCCTGACTAAGCAAAAGAATAAGCTAAAGAAAAGACAAAAAGATAAGAAGAGCAATCTTCCTTGTCGAAAAATGCCTGACAATAGAGTTACTGGGAGACCAAAACAGAAATGTTGTAGAAGATGCTGTGCAATATGCATATGTAGTCTAGTAATGGTGCTTATAGTATGGTTAGTCCTGATTGTAGCAGTTCCTTACCTTATGATAATAGATAAAAAGATTAATAATGAAACTAAGGAGAGGACAGCAAACATGACGGGCAATAGAGTAGAACTAATGGCAGAAAGGGAACCAGAAATTCATCATGAAGTAGCTGACAATGACACTAGTTTAAACGTTTTCACAAAGTTATTGTTTCAATATGTAGACACAATGGAAGTTAGTAATTGTTATGTCTGTATGAAGTTACCTGAATCAGTAGCAGAAGGATTAACATATCATCACTTACCACTGACATATGGCATATCATGTAGTGTTTTGTCTAGTTTATTTTATAGAACAGGGAAACTTCAGTATTATTATTCAAACTTAGATGTGATATTTTCTGAGGTTCCGATTCGAAAGAGTATGAACCCAGTGCTTAGTAGTCTAGACGCACAGTTTATGGAGAATTTTTCTTAACAATGAAACCAATAGACATAACACATGCACATAGACACAATCTAACATGTTCTTTACTTGAAGAAGAAAACATATTTTTGAATTTAGTAGAAGATAGAAGACAAGATTTTCAAAAGAAAGCTTCTGAGCATAAGGCTCATTTACCACCTTGGGCTGAGAAAGAAGGGAGTTACACACCTGGCAAGGCTCAAGCTGCAATGACTCTGGATTTTGTAAAGACAGGAAAAATTTGTCTTCATAGGTTAAAGACTGATTATAACAATGTTTTCATCGGTACCAGTGAATGCGAACACAATTTTTTAATTCTTGGAGGTTGGGGACTCAAAGGAGGAACAGATTCAGTTTTTCCTGGAATCTATTATGTGTGTGGGAATAAGGCTTACTTTAGGCTTCCTGCACGGTGGTATGGAAGTTGTTATTTTGGAATAGTATTTCCAAAGATATACCATGTAAAAAGAAACACTGAGAGCAATGAAAACAATAGCGAATTAATACGTAGTAAAAGAGCTAGTTTTTCAGAAATTGTAGGTGATATATTTGGTGCATTGATACCTTCAGTGGGAATAATTCTGAACTCAAGGAAAATATGTAAATTGTCTACAGTGGTTGATCGTTTATCAACGGATACTGCTGGAGGTTTTCTAATGATTAATGCGGAAATGGTTGCGATTAGATCTATGGTGATGCAAAATCGACTTGCTCTTGATATTATATTGGCAAAAGAGGGCGGAGTCTGTAAATTATTGAAGACGAAACATTGTTGCACTTATATTCCTGATAAGAGTGCAGAAATTGGAATGTACATACAGAATATAACTAAACTTGAGAAAGAACTTAAACCACTGGAAGTTGATAGTGTATGGGAAAGATTGACAAATAGTATCTCGTCAATTGGAACCTGGTTTGCTAATATAGGGAAAGGACTTATAGGTCAAATATTAGTACCCTTAGCAGGGATAGCAATAATAATATTGGTAGTAACAATATGGTGCAAATGCTGTAAAAGGAATGGAACATATAAGGTGACAGGAAGAGGAAAGAAACGAAAGCTAGATGAAATTGAACTTGAAGAATGGAGAAGTGAATTATACAAGAAATTAAAAGGAGATTGTAAAAATAGAAAGTGTAAAGATGAGAATGAAGTAATTTGCTAGAAGTTGGCATCTGATTGAGGGTAGTGTTTTGATGGCTCAGAAATGCCATCAGAGAGGGGATTGATGGAGCAAGGTTTCATAAATGAAACTTGCTTGTATTCAATCCTTCTCACAGTATTAATTTATTAAACTTGTATTGTTAATACTAACCTTTGCATTCACGACACGACAGAAAAGGAAGCTTGCCTATGTGTTTTACTAATGAATAATGCTTGTTTGTAATTCAAAATGGCCGCTATGCGCGGGAAAGCTCAATGCGCATGTCGCAACCATATCACATGGTGTGAAGTCTTTCTTTGCTTGGTGGGAAACTTCTGCTTCTGCGCAGTGTGCATTAAAATGGCTGTTTAATGTTTTCACATGCTTCAGCTTGCTCTCATGTCATTACTAAATTGTCGTTTCCTAACGCTACTAACGCGGGTTAGAATATATAATTAAATGGGAATAGAATAGAAAAAGTGGGCATACAGTGAAACATTTTATTTGTGATTTTAATATTTTCTTCTTGCACTTTTATTAATTCGTAAACTTGGGCCTGGGTTGGTGACCTGAAACTCGAGAGGCAAATGGTTCTGCGCATGTGTCCTGTGTGCCTGCCAAATGAAGTCAATCTGGACGTCGTCCAAGGCCGCGACCCGATGGCCGAAGATGCTGTACTTTGGCTTTCCTGTTGCATATTGACACATTGTCTATGAAAATTGGTTTACATTTGTCATGAGACGGGTGGGAAATAAAGCGAATGTATTAATTTGAAGGGGTGGGAATGTAAAGACAATAGGCTTTACAATTTAGGCCAAATCGATATGGTGCGAGAATCCACCCCCTGTCCCTGTCCAATCAGAAGTAGTGGCCCCATATTTTAGTAACATTAAGGGGAGGTACAGGGGCGTAGAAGGGTATAATAGAATATAGCATTAGTTAATTAGTCAGAGCATGCGTTCATGAAGAACAGGCGTCCATGCTGCCAGAGCGCTCTTAGCTCCAGACTGCCAAGCTGATCGATTGCAGACCAAATTGCTGTCCAGAGAGAGGTCCTGAGGAGGGGGCGGCGGAGTCCATTAGAAGGAAGGCTCGGGAGAATCGAGGAGAAGTCGAGTATCAGAGAGGGGAACGACGCAGGCGTCGTTGTAGAGAGGTCACCGGTCCTGTCCTGATCCTGGAGGAGGTCTTTGCTCTTCATCCTTCCTGGGTCTTATTCTTTCAACTCCTTGGCTAAGGGGTTTGGTTCTCGCACTTAGGTAAATATAATGCAACCTTTAGTTGCGCTGCTATCTCTATCCTCTCCTCTTCTTTAAACACTGTCATTGATTAGCAATAATCATTTCTATGCTTAATCTTGGGTATTGCGATTAAGTACCATGTGGCTCTGTATTTTACTCTGCTAAATCTTTAGATAAACATTTTAAAACTTCCTGACTCAGTGGTTATTTCAGGATTAAGTACTATAATGAATGTCACTCATTTTAAATTTCCCAATTAGCAAATGATTCATTGGTAAGTCATTACTCTTCAATCAGAAGGTAATTGGTAGCAGGGATTTTGATAGAGAGTAACAACTGATAAAACCCAGCGTAAGTATTAGCGTAGTGTGAATGTATGGGCCCAAGTGAGTATCTGGTGTATGAATGTTGTTTGCTGATATCGCGCTGGATCATAAGTATCCCCCCCAAAATGTGCCTTATCTAAAACTGAACCAAAATCTGTTACAGTGTACCACATCCTAGTCCTGCTTGCTTCGGCAGAGCGCCAGCCTTGTTCTCGATCACACTACCTACGGAGAACTTATAAATATATGGGGTCAGGCGCCACGTGGCCTTCTGTCTCTCTGTGTGTTGACCCTGTGAGAATGCATGGAATCAGCAGCCATGCAGCCTCCGCCTCCTGGCCAGTGAAATGCAGCCATGGCCTAAAAGCCCTCACTTGACAGAGAGGAGCTCATTATGCAAAATGGAAGGCCCCGGTGCGCCGCCAGCAGCCACTTCAAGGCAGCTTGTTTCAAGCTTTTCCAATCTGCCGTATTGTTTTGTGGAGCCAATATTTATTGATAAAGAGCCGTTAATAGTGACAGTCTTTTGCTTGGACCCCGCTGCCGGTGTTCAGGTGTTTGGGCAGCAGCTGTGTGCCTGCGGCGGGTGCTGAGAGCGTGCCAGGGTGTTATTAGAAACTGCTGGCACACAAGAGTGGGCACCGGCGCCCACCGCTCGGTCCCACGCAGCTGTGAGGTCGGCAGGCCCCCTCCGCTGTTTATTCTGCCTCTGGCTCCGACCTGGAAGCTGAGAGCTCCACGCGCTACTGCAATATATATACCTCATCCCTGCGTGCACAACCCACCGTGAGAGGGCGCTGCAGTCAATATCCACCGAGGCCCCCACTGCTCCGAGGCCTGCTGCAAACAGGGTCACGGCAGAGGCGGCTGGTGACATTTGAAAGAGGCGTAAAAGTTCAGGTTGAGCGAGCGTAGGGCGCGAGCTCGACTGTCGTCAGGGGGTTCTGCAAGGTTCTCCCCCCTAAGAAAAGTTTGAAAAAAAGAGTGGGCAAATGGTGCGTTTTCAAGCAAATTTGAGAAAGCAAGAAGGTTAATAAGACAATTGTAGGAGTTATTTTAATTAACCATAAAAATGGTGAATGCTGGAGCTGGAAGTCTCATTTGTGAAAGCTCTGCAAAGGAAAAAAACGAGCACATATTTGTTGCAATAATATTAACTCCTTCTTCTTCTGCCACATTGCAGTTGTTGTCAAAATGCTACCATTTATAATGTTGTAAATAACAATGGCTATTGTATACTAACACAAGGAAATTCGTTTAAAAGAACATAGAAGGTGTGTGCCATCACATAATATGAAATGCCATTCACTGCCTGGATTTTTCGAAGGTAGACCTAAACATGTAATTATTATAATTATTATTATTTGAGTGTTATATAGCGCTAGCTAGACCTGAAGGTATCAGAGCGCTTTACCGGTTATGCGAAGACCAAACAAAAACATACAATACAGCATTGAGGTAGTCAACAGTCATAGTTTCACTACTTAAACAAATTGTGTGATCTTAGGCAAATCAACTCCTCACCATGACTCTCACTTTTCTTATCTACCAAAAAATAATAAGAAAGCTTTGAAATAGGCCACATTGATAGCAATCCCTACACTGAACGAGTGTCTTGTCACCAGATACCCACAGTAGATTCGCGATGCACACAAGTCACGAGCAGCAGCAGCACCTGAAACTCGTTCTGCTGAATTCGGAGAATTCTGAGATATGATCTTGTGAGGCCACTGGTTGCCTCAGAGTGAACAATTGATTAAACAAAACTACTGAGTGCAAGGCTAGTTTTTGGCGTTCACTTGAGGAAAAGCTTAAATGAACCAATTAAAACACGTTTTTTTGAAACCATAACAAAAGTCCACCCCTGCAAATGCACACTTCCCTGCCTTTTTAATGTATGTAAGGAAGTCCCCCATGCTGCTCCAAAAAACTTCATCAAAGGGGCAGAGAATGCGCGCTTTCCAGGGGATTCAGGCTTCAAGCTATGTTTTTAAGGTAAGTGCTAGTCTGCCCAGAAAATGTGCATTTCCTCATTACTGGGCTTTCTACCAGCCACCTTTCAGATGGTGTGGCAATGCCAACTAAAGGCAGAGCTCTCTCTTCCTCGGAATCGCTGTATGGTGAATAGTGGCGCACTTTGAATTGATTGCAATATGCAGGTGGTTCATGGCAGATTGAGTTAAAGGACGAGCAGTGAAAGGGCGGGAATGATGTTTGCGTGAGGGAAACACACTGGATGGCAGCGTTTGTTAGTTAGAATCTCGTTTAATTCTTAAATTTGCTCATGTTCCATAGAGTGGAAGTTGTCATCACTTCTTGTTTGCTGTTTTCTATTCTTTTAAAACATGCATAGGATGAGAACATGTCAGGATACCCTAAGTACCTCTGCTCTTCTGTAACAGTGTACACCGTAAATTCTTTGTTCATTACTACCTTGAAGAAAGAGCTGCAGACGTCCCTTTTCTGAATTGTTCCATTAAGGAGTGGAATAAAGCTTCTTGTGCTAATTATTGTTTTGGTGTCTTGGGTTCTTGGGCTGACTTAGCGAGCGGCGCCATTTTGGAAGAGCCTGTATTCCTTTCCTACCTGTGTTTTCGTTTCTAATTGAGTAGAGCCAGAGCCCGAGAGCCAGGTGATGAATGCGAACAATAGCTCTTTCTGTAGGCCGCATGTGAACTCAGATGTACTGTACTTCGAGCATTATATGTGTTTCCAGTTCAAAATATAATGATGTCGGGAAGAGAGAGCAGGAGCGGCCCGGGCTCCTCTATTAACGGAGGGCCTGCAGGCGGCGGGCTGGGAGAGGGCAGGCCGCGGTGAGGAGAGGCCGGCAGCCTACTAACTCTTCAAATGGTGGGAGCAGGGGGAACCGCCGGCTGAATTAAACGTACTCAGCCCCCACAGGTATGATGTCATTGGAGATCAGCAACGTGCCTCATCGTGACCTGCCACCCCCGCTGTTCTGACTCTAACCTTATTCTGAGTCTTCCTAGATACTGCGCCTACCCACACTCTTCCACCTGATAGTCTTGACTGCTTCTGAATCGCAGACCGGTGTTAGCCTAGCAGCATCTCTCAGCCAATCCAGACGATGCAGCGCCAGGATTGGCTTTGTCTGGATTGGCTTGAGCAGGCATACTCGTCGCTCATTAGGAGATTGAGGGTGTACAGTTTTGAGCAACCCCAATCTCCTAATGTGCAGTCGAGGAAAGCCTTTAGTGCGTATGTCGGGCTGGCCGGAGAAAGGAACAAGTCCAACACGACATGCGCACTTTGTGAAATAGGTGCTGTACGCTCACTCCTACTAATGTCCGTGTGTGTCATCAATGAAGCCCCACCCCCTTCAGAGCTGCCGCAGCGCCCGCGACTGAAGGCTTCGGCTAACACTGCCTAACTGAATAAAAAAACAGTTTTCATTCTGATGCAGGTGTACATATAAGTGTAATAATTATTAACATGCAATATGGGTAGAACGCTTACAGCACTGTAATTTGTAGGGGTGCACTATACTCCTGATACAAACGCACTCATATATATTTTGTCGTGTGCAGTGTTTTACGATTATTAAGATGCATTTATTCACGTCATATTAGTATTAAAGTGAAGTGAGCACATTTAAGTAGGATCTTGTATGTATTAGAAATATAATTCCTGTATGTGTAATGTGCAGGATGACGTTGTATTCATATAATGTAACCATGTTGAGTTAAGTTACCCGGTTTGTAGGCCCAAATTGTAGGTTGTTTTGAGTTTCGTTTCTCCTTAGCTGCTCAAGTATTAATTAAATAAATTCTGGTGTGCTCGAAGACAGTATGTTCTCATCCTACTGCAGGTGCAGGAATTCGACCTCGTTATTCTTAGATTTAAGGAGATACTCGGAATGTCTTTGAAGAAGATTGAAAGGCGAGAAGGGAGGACACCTTCGTGCAAAGCCTATCTGGGAACCAAGGCCACTGGAAGAAGAGCCAGCTAATTAAAGCTTCTGTGGAAACTTACTGAAAACTGTTGCAAGTGGAAAAGTTTAACATATGACGTATTGGGGGCCGATTATTGTCTTTTTGTATAATGCGCAGGGACAGATTAGAGAGACTTCTACCAGCTTTCGGAGTAGAAGGAGCATCTTAGAGCGAGCTCCATAGCTTTAAGTTATCAGACCCATTTTGACGTGAGTACTTCTTAGGAAGTCAACACGTGCTGACACCTTTGGGATATGATACAAGGGAGATAGGTAGGATTCTCATTGAGAGTAGAGTAGGTAAAGATTTTGCTCCTTCTTAAATGAAAAGAGAATTGGACTCCGCTTCCATTCTTTGCTGTATCTTGATTTTGGAGTTTATCATATTATGCCTTCTGTGCCGAATGACCTATATTCGTAAAATCGGCTCTGTATTGATTTTCTTGTACCTCTATACTCTAATATTGAGGTGTGTTTATATTCAATTATTTTTGGCCTTATAATAAATCCCCAAAACTTAAAGACGGAGTCTGTGGTCTATTACAGCTTGACAAAATCGAAAGTATGATCTTAAATTGTTTTTCTCCCTTCTACCACTTTTAGTAGGCAAATAAAAGACCATCTACATTACATTTAGTAGGGAAAAGTAGGAGTAAAGGTTGGCGTAATCATGGGGAACAGGTAGAGGTGCAAAATATCACTGGGGCAACGCCCCAGTGCCCTAAGGCAGGAACCGCCCCTGTCACGCCTGAGAAGTAGGTTCAAGCAGAGAGAAAGCCTGCCTGAAAGAAAGCCCCATGCAGAGAGAGGCCAATGCACAGAGAGACAGTGCTCCGGAGGCAGACCCTCGCAAAGAGGGACCAATGACTACACACTTGTTTGGGCTGGTGGATTTAATCCAGAGACACTGGTCGCGATTTTCCACTTCCTTGTTTGACTCTTCTCTACAGGTGAACCACTATCACTGATGGCTACTAGAGTATTGTGGCATTGAACTACACCAGCTGTCATTGATTGACACATTGAAATGATTTATGACATTCTTACTGTAGACGTTGACCAGATTATATCAGCTCTTCTCTTACGTTATAGGTGCATTAAACGAATGACAATGTCCTTATGAGACCCAACAAATAACTTCAGGACCGATTTGCTCGTATAGGCTTACACTACCTTGGCTTTCAGTGTCTATGTATATTTTTGTGTATCTAATCAAATTGTTTAGCACTGCGTGGTCTGCACTATTGTTTCACTGTATATTATGCACTTAAATCTTTTCACAGTGAATAAGGGTATTGAAAACTAAGAGAAAAGCCTTATGATTTATGCCATTTCATAATGAAAGCATTTGTTGTTTGATCGTTTCGACTAGCTGAAGGCACGGATACGAGTGAGTGGGTTAACTAGGAGTAACACATGAGGTGATCACTTGAATGAGTCCCACGGGACAAATCTTTGAGCATATTTATTTCTTTACGCTAAGCATACAGGGCTGTCTTTGTTTTGTTTACATCTCTCTTTGAGGCATGCTCTCTCTTTCACTGCTTTAGTCTGCTTCAGAAGAGTGTTATCTCTCTATTGAAGTCTCTCTCTCCATTGTTATGTTTCATGGTTGTCTCTGCTATGCTGTCTGTGAAGTAGGGGTGTGCACATTAGAAATAGAGCGAAGAGAAGTCCTGATTTAGAGTTTGGCGGATGGGTTACTCTGTCACAAATGTGACGGATATCCAGTCTTCGATATTAGAAGTGCATTATATCCAATGACACTTGTAATTTGGCGAATGGGATATCCGTCACGTTTGTGACGGAATAATCCGTCCGCCAAACTCTAAATCAGGCACATAGTCTTTATCCTGAATGATCCCACATGCACCAAGACAGACGGAATCCATGTCAAATACCCGACAATGCCTACATCCATGTGTGTATGTGTACCCATGATTAACACACATGCATTCACAGTTGGTGCACCCTATTTGTGTCTGGGCATACTTTGTATTGTAATTGTATTGTAATTGCATTTATATAGCGCTTACTACCCCTGACGAGGTGACAAAGCGCTTTTTCGGCGAGTAGCACGCTACTCCGGAACCCAAGAAGGATTAGTGTTGAATTAGTATAGTGAAATATGAAAGTAATTTGAGTAGTGGATAGGTTAGTCAGTTATTTGGATTCAGAAGGATATCGGAGGGATAGAAGAGGGAAAAAGGTTTGCATTTATATAGCGCTTGTTACCCCTGATGGGGTGTTGAAGCGCTTTTTTTGACAAGTAGCACGCTACTCCGGAACCCATAAAGGATTAGTGGTGAATTAGTATAGTGAAATATGAAAGTAATTTGAGTGCTGGATGATATGTTAGTCGGTTATTTGGATTGAGAAGGGTAGCAGAGGGATAGAAGAGGGACAGAGGTTTACATATATATATATCGCTTGTTACCCCTGATGCGGTGTTGAAGCGCTTTTTTGGCGAGTAGCACGCTACTCCGGAACCCATAAAGGATTAGTGGTGAATTAGTATAGTGAAATATGAAAGTAATTTGAGTGGTGGATATTAGTCAGTTATTTGGATTGAGAAGGATAGCAGAGGGATAGAAGAGGGAAAAAGGATTGCATTTATATAGTGCTTGCTACCTCTAATGAGGTGTTGAAGCACTTTTTTCGGCCAGTAGCACGCTACTCGGAGCCCATAAAGGATTAGTGGTGAATTAGTATAGTGACATATGAAATTTGATAAGAGGACATGTTAGTCTGTTATTTTGATTGAAAAGGATAGTGGAGGGATAGAAGAGTGAGGATTTAGATTTTTTTTTTTGGGGACGTCACAGCAGTAGTGGGAGGCTTGGGATGAGTAAAAAGGGATGTGGAGGGGAAGAGTCAGAGGGAAGAGCTTAGAAAGGCATGTTTTGGGGGATCAGTATAGTAAAAAGAGGTGTCAGATGGTGCAAGGAGGGGTAGGGTAGGGGAGAGTCTAGAAAGGGCTATTTTGGGGGTTATAGTAGTGGTATGGGGTTTGAGATGAATGAGAGAGTGGATGTAGAGGATATATTAATAGAGGTATAGGGTGAGAAATAGTGTAATGCATTGGAAAGAGTAGTAGAAAGAGGTTTGAGATGAGTCAGAGAGTTGAGGTAGAAGATATATTGATAGAGGTATAGGGTGAGAAATAGGGTAGTGCATTGAATATGCTTTTTTTGGGGAGGAAAGTGATAAATACATAGATCCAAGTACATGGAAGGTATATAGATGCATAAAGGAAGTAAGTATAAGTAGATTAAGGATACATTCGATAAACTCTGGTTTTTCAAGTGTTGTACTTAAAAATTTATTTATTTATTCTTTTTTTTTTTTTTTTTAACATAGTTATTCGACATGATTATACAAAGCAATACACATATATAGGTACCTATCTATAGTACAAATAAATGCTTATGTACAGAGGGATATGCTGTATATTTCTGTTTGCGTATGGTGCTTATTTGGGGAAGAGCCAATTCTTGAGTAGTTTTCTGAAGATAAGGTGGTTGTCGGTGGATCTTATGTTGGGGGGTAAAGAGTTCCATATTTTGGCTGCTTGAACAGAGAAGGATGTGCCACCCATGGTTTTTTTCTTGTATCTTGGGATTTTGAGGCGAGGTGCCACTCTAGAGCGGAGGTTCCTATGATGAATGTGTTTGGTGATTTTATTCCTGATGAAGAGCGGTCCCATTCCATGTATGGCTTTGTGGGTGATACAAAGCAGCTTGAACTTGGATCTTCTGGCAACCGGTAACCAATGCAGGGCTTTCAAGGCAGGGGAGATGTGGGCTCGCGGTTTGAAATGCAAGAGTAGTCTGGCAGCCGAGTTCTGAGTCCGTTGTAATCTTTTCATAGTCGTTAAAGGTGATCCGTGGTAGAGGCTATTGGCGTAATCGAGTTTGGACAGAACAAGGGAGATGGTAGCTTGGACCTTGTGTGGAAATCCCAAATGGGGGAAGATTCGTCGCAGAGTTTTTATAGTAACAAAGTTTGATCTTGCTAGTTTGTCCACTTGGGCATTCATCGACAGCTTGGAGTCCATGGTCATTCCGAGGTTTCTTACTTCCTTCGATACTTTAGGCGGTGATCCCAGTTCATCAGGCCAGGCGGCAAGCGGGTCATAATGTTTCCAATCGCCACATGTGAGTATTTCCGTATGGAAGCATTCAATTTGAGATGGCTCCACGTCATCCATTGATCCACAGCTCTGAGACAACTGAAAATTGTCGAGTTTCCGATGTCTTTGGGGCATTCCAGTTGATCCAGCGCTTACAATAAAAATAATTTCTCCTATTATGCTTTTGGTCATCCAGGTGGAATTATTTCTCTAACACACACACACTATATCCATAAGACGGTGGGGCCAATAACACCGCATATACTTTCACTTACTCATTTGTTCCCTGGATTTCCTCCGTCATGAAACCTAGGAGAAAAACGATTCGCTGGAAGGAGACGGGATACCTCTTTTATAATGACACAATAATTCTCATTTGCTTTTAAGGTATTCCGCTCATTGGTCGATGGACCAACTAGTAGTAATCAGTTGATGGTGATTAAGACCAGCTCAATCACAATGAACTCTTTACCATTTCATTATTAGTCATTATACTAAAGAAAATCACTGAGTCATTTGTTTAAAGAATAATATAGTTTATATAAAGTTTTGAATGCAGGAAATTTGAGATTAATCTTATTATTCAGATCATTGCATTTATCATCAATATAAGAATAGTTTGAAATTGCATGGCACTTTTATTAGACGGAAAATTGAGGTTATCATACTAACAACTCTATAGATCAAACTATCTATCTCTCTGGGAAATCCTAATTATTCTAATAAAAATCTATCAAATAAAAGTTCTCCTAAAGCAGCATCTTATACTCAACTGGAAAAGGAAAATAACAGCAGCAGCATCAGCTCGTCAGCATCAGCAACCGCAAACTCTCCCATCTACAGCATCTAACTTCTTCAGCATCTCCCGCAGCATCCCGCAGCATCTACTCCAGCATTCTAACCCCTCCCACCAAGAGTAGGTCTTCTTATACCCTAATTCTAGCTTACAGCATAAAATGTTTCTTTTTACATGGCGCGATTCATTCTCATTGGTCAAAAACTCAGGTCCCTATACATTTTAATCAAACTTCCTGGTCTTAACCAGTTCCGTGTGGAATGTCCATGCAAGCATCGTTTCCCACAGTTCATGCACTTGCTCATCCGTTTCGATCAGTCCAAATTGTATCTTTTTCTGCTACATTTTGTATAACACAGTTCCTTCTATTGATTCAACCAGGCTTCTCACGCTTCTTGCTGATCATCTTGGCACACATCTGCTCAGAAGGGTCACAGCAGCCTTGACCATACTTTCATCTTAGCCTCTCGGCATCAGCACGTGATCATCCTTTTTCTACAGCCTCTCTCCTCTATCACATGGTCGCATCCGCTCATGCGCACTCTTAGTAACTCGCGGCCATTTTATATTGCTGCTCGGCAGGCCTAAGCGCACTATTTTTAAAGAAAGCAAAATGTTATTAAAACAAAGAAATATAAACCCTTTCGTTTCCCTCCCGTCTTTCTACGTACCCCAATTAGGTATTACCTAGCAGAAGCAATATATAAAGCTATCCCTTACTTACCATCACTTTATTTTGCAACCACACGTTTTATTCAAAAGCACAAATCATGCATTTTATTATTATTTTAGTACGCAAAATATTATGTTATGTTAGAAACGTAAACAATTATTAGTCCATTACTTTGCACACTGAATTGCGTGTTACCATTAACCCTTTACATACATTGTTGGTTATTTACTTGAACAAACATGTTTATTAATATTGTACGAAAATATTAGGAGGTTAAAATTCTTATATTTACCCTGCTCCATCAACTCCCCCCTTTGGTGATTTTTAATATCACCACAAAAACCCAAGTTATACAATTTTCTCAGACAGCATATATCTTTTATCCATTTGCTTTTGTTAGTTTATACTTCTGTATCCCTTTCAACTTGTTTCTTCGTTTTCTTATACATGTTTTCTTTTATTTCTTCTAACTCTATTTCACCTATTTCTCTTTCTCTTTCCTTGTTTATCATGTTTTCTTTTTCTATCTTATTCTGCTTTCTTCTTCTCTTTATACATGTTACTGCAAGCTTCAGTATTAATATTATTATTATTATCATGGTTGCTATTATTATAACTTTCCCTATTATTAATCCACTCATTCTTGTTAACCAATTTGTTACAGAAGAAAAACCTTTACCAAGTTTTCCCCACACACTTTCAACCTCCAGTGGAACAAGTTCTTTGTGCAAATTTGTAATATTTGTTATATACTTCTGTATATTTTCGCTTTTATCTGGAATGTAAGTGCAACAATGTTGGACTTTCAGCATTCCACAGACTCCGCCCTCTTTTGCCAAAAGAATGTCAAGGGCAAGACGATTTTGCATCACCATAGCTCTCATGGCAACCATCTCGGTATTTACCATTAAGAACCCTCCAGCAGTATCTGTAGATAAACGATCTACCACTGTGGATAATTTCCAAATTCTAAATGCATTCAAAGATATTCCCACTGCTGGTATCAATGCACCAAAAATATCACCTACTATTTCTGAAAAACTTTCCCTTTTTCTACGTGTAAAGGTATTTATCATTTTGTGTGTTCCTTTTTCTTTTCTATCTACATGAAAAATCTTTGGAAAGACCAGGCCTAAGTAACATGACCCATACCAATGGTCCGGCAACCTATAATAAGCCCTATTCCCACAAACGTAATAAATCCCTGGAAATATTGGATCTTTTCCCCCTTTGAATCCCCATCCACCTAAAATTTGGTAATTGTCATGGCAATTGCTGGAACCCACAAAATAATTGCCTATCATGATGGTCTTCCTCAAACGCCCAAAGAGGTGTTTTTGTCTCTTCTATCACTTTTCTTTCAAATTTCACTCTTCTCTCTTCAACCATTTCTAGAAAAACCTTTTCTTCCTTCTTTAACTCACAGGTAAGGTTGTACCTAACTATATTATCTGATGTTAAAATCTTATCTTCTAAAAAATATTCACCAAACGTCTTTCCCTCTTTTATTTTGTTAAGCTCGGGAACTACAGAAACCTTTGCAAAAATCTTATCTATATCAGTGTAATAATATTCTAACCTACCTGTTTTATAAAATAAGCTTGCTAAAACACTACATGTTATTCCATATGTCAAAGGGAGGTGATGATAAGTCACACCCTCTGCTACAGATGCAGGCAACTGCATACAAACATAGCAATCTCTTACATCCATTGTTTCTACGAACTCATACAGTAATTTAGTAAAAACATTTTTTGAAAAATCTGTTATTGATTTATCCTTATGTAATTCTGCACTACTTTTTAAAATAACTGGCTCTTTAGTGTTAGCTCCTTTTTCTTTCTCAGTGTTATTTGTCTTTTCCACTACAGCTAAACTAATTGGAATAGTTATTGCTAAAACCACCCATACTGTTATTAATAAACCTGTACAAAAACAGCACATCTTGCACCATCTACTTAAAAACTCACATCTACACTTTCTATCTCTAGTATTCTCCATTTTGTCTTTTAACCTTATTTACTTGTTTTCTAGAAAATTGTGACACTACACCTTAGAAATGACTTGCTTGCCACTCTGTACTTCCAATATTTTGTCTTTGCTTGGTACTTTCTTTTAATTCTTTCTTTGTCACATCCGGTAAATTCGTCAGTTTAGTGTTTTGTCAAATCCGGTAAACTATCTACTTCTTCAGTTTTGTTGCTTCAAGTTTGTTGCACTTCACTTTCTCCCATCAGGTTTCTTTGTTCTGGGTTTTCGTGAGTGTTCAATTCTTCTTTGTGACTAGTCAAAGCACGATACAGCCATTCAGGCGATCTGTACTTTTGATTTACTTTCTTTATTCTTTTCGTTTTCTGCAATTGTTTTCCACCTTGTTTTCCTTGCTCTTTTTGACTTGTTATTTCATTCACTTGTTCAGCACTTTTCCCATCCAATTTTATTATTCTGTATCTTAATTTTCTTACTTGGTTGGGCCAATTGTCTCCTTTTCTTGGCCTTTTTGCTTCACTTCCTTTTTCCTCTCTTTCGGTTTTCCAATTTCTCTTTCTTGTCTCTATTTTTTCATTTCTTTCTTCTCCACTTTCTTCTGATTCTGTTTCAATCTTTTCGTTATTTCCTCTTATTTTGAAGCTTATGATTTCACTTTCATCTACTTGTGGTCCTTTTCTTATTTTCCTTCGTTCACCTATTTCTGTCCCTCCTCGAGGTTCTTCCGATTTTGTGTCAGTTTCTCTATCTGCTTCTAAATTTCCCTGTTCTTGTGTTTGACTATCTGTCCCTACTGCTCCTCGGGGTTTTTCCGATTTTTCTAACTTTTGGTTTGAAATTTTCCCTTCTTCATCTATTAATATTATCTTCGAAGGAATTTTACCACAACTTGTACTTGGTTGTTCACTGTCACTATCTTCTGGCTCAGTTTCTTCTCTTATGCTTTCAAAATTCCACTTTCTTTTTGTAATTTCTTCTCCTTCTGAATGTTCTGTATCAGATTCTGAACTGGTATCAGATATGTCCAGATGTCGACTTACATGTCGATCTTCAAATTCTGGAACTTCAGCTATTTCTTCTATTTCCTCTTCTTCTTCTTCTATCGTTTCACTTGTAGTTGGGTCTTCCAGATGTCGACTTACAGGTCGATCTTCAGGTTCTGGCACCCTGTTTGTCTCCTCTTCTCTTTCTGATGCTGAACTGTTATCTGATATTTCCAGATGCCGACTCACATGTCGATCTTTAGGTTCTGGAACTCTGATGGTGTGGCTGGCATGTACCCAGTGTTTCACTCCTGCACACTTGACTGCGGTGGTCGTCACTAGGATCACTTGTCGTTGTTCGTCCCAGCGAGGAGCCAAACAGTTTCTTCTCCGGTGGACTTTTATTCGAACCCAATCTCCTGGATTCAAGTCGTGAGCTGGTTTTCTTTCAAGAGTGGTCGCATCCGGTCCAACCTGATGAAACACAGAACGCACCACATCAGCCAATCCTTTGCAATAATCCAGTACTAGATCATCAGTTATAGTCAGTAGCTTGTTGACAGGTACTTGTGCTTGTCTCATTGCTCGTCCCATGATTATCTCATGTGGACTGAGTCCAGTCTTCCTTTCCGGAATACTTCTGATTGTCATCAGAACTAATGGCAGAGCATCTGGCCATTTGAGTCCTGTAGCTTGACACATTTTTCCTAACCTGTTCTTGATCGTTCCATTTACTTGCTCTACTATTCCAGAAGCCTCTGGTCTGTATGCACAATGCAGTTTCTGTTTAATACTAAGTGCTTCGCAAATCAGTTTTACTAATTCGTTCTGGAAATGTGTTCCTCTATCTGTTTCAATCGTGACTGGAAAACCATACCTTGGAATGAATTCTCGCAGCAACAGTTTTGCTACTGTTATACTGTCATTCCTTCTTGTTGGATAGGCCTCCACCCAACGGGAAAACAAACAGACGACCACTATAACATACCTCAATCTGCTGCAAGGTGGCATTTCAATGAAATCCATCTGCATTCTGGTGAAAGGACCCCCTTCTCGCCCTATTCTTCCTAGACCCACTACTGTCTTCCTTCCTGGATTTAACTGTTGACAGATAAGACATCTCTGACAAAGACTCTCAGCTATGGCTCTGAATTTTGGATTGTACCATGTTTGTCGAAAAAGTCTGATCATTGAATCTCTCCCAATATGGGCTTGTCCATGGTACATCCGTGCCATGTCAGAAATCATGCTATAAGGCATAACTGGTCTCTCATCCCTGTAAACCCATACATCAGTTTCTTCATGTTTTCTACATCCTGCTTTTAGCCAAGTATCTTTCTCTTCGTCTTCTGCAGCTTCTTGTAACTGTCTCACCTCATCCCATGTTTCAATAGAGTTAGTAAAAAGCAAAGGATAAGAAATATGCTCTCTTCGCGACATTTATTCAAAGAAACCACATTCTTTGCACAGTACTGTGCCATTTCGTCAGCATATTTGTTGCCAACAGTAATGTAGTCTTCCCCATTTTTATGTGCATTGCACTTCACGACAGCGATCTGTTTGGGCAGCTGTATCGCCTCAAGCAACTTTTTCACAAAATCTCAATTTTTGATGGGCGTCCCTGCAGACGTCAAGAAACCCCTTTGTGACCAAATCTGACCAAAATCATGCACGACCCCAAAGCCGTACTGGCTGTCAGTCATAATCGTAACTCGTACATTTCTTCCCAACTTACATGCTTGAATCAGAGCTACTAATTCTGCAACTTGGGCAGACCGTACACCTTTCAGACAAGATGCTTCCAATACAGTTGCTACTGTGCAAACTGCATATGCTGCACTTAGAACTCCATCACTCGTTCTCAAACATGAGCCATCCACAAACAGAATATAATCTGATTCTTTCAAAGGCTCATCTCGTATATCAGCTCTTGGTTTTGTACAGTATTCGAGCACATTCAGACAATCGTGATCTACTTCATCCATTTCAATCACATTCTCTTCATCTGGCAATGATGTTGAAGGATTCACATTCATACATCTGTCAATGGTCACATTATCTGCACTCAAAATTACCTTTTCATACCTAGTCAGCCGACTATGTGTCATGTATTGGGTTTTCGTTCTTGTCAAAAGAATTTCCACAGAATGGGGAACATACACTCTCAATGGATACCCCATCACTATGCCTTCACTCTGTTCCAGACTTACACAAGTAGCAGCAACTGCTTTCAAACATCCAGGCAATGCTTTCGCTAAGGGGTCTAAAACAGCTGAAAAATATGCAATTGGTCTTTTCATAGTTCCATGTCTCTGCACCAAAACTGAAAATGCACATCCATCTCTTTCACTGCAATACAGCTCAAAATCTTTCTCATAGTCAGGCATTCCCAATGCTGGAGCCTCACACAATTTCTTTTTCAGCTCTCTGAATGCTTTCATTTCTTTATCATTCATTTCAAAAGGATCTTTAACATCCTTCTTTGTCAGTTTCTGCAATGGTTTAGCAATTAGTGAAAAACCGCTTATCCATTGTCGACAATATCCAACCATTCCCAAAAACATTCTTACCTCTCTTTGTGTCATTGGAGCTCTCATTCCTTGAATCATTTTTATTCTCTCTGTCGTTACCTTTCGTACTCCTTTCTCAATTTTATGCCCTAAATACTGGACTTCTTTTTGACAAAACTGCAATTTTGAAGGGGACACTTTATGTCCTCTTTTTGCTAAATGATTCAGCAAAGCAATTGTATCATTGACACATGCTTCTTTCGTTTTTGATGCCACCAGTAGGTCATCAATATATTGAACCATTACTGACTTTTCTGACATTCTTAAATCTTCCAATGATTTCTTTAGGATCTGATTAAAGATTGAGGGACTTTCTGTGTACCCTTGAGGAATTCGGCACCATGCCAAAATACGCTCTCCAAACCTAAACGCAAATATTGGCTGGCTATCTGGATGCAATGGAATAGAGAAAAATGCATGACATAAATCAATTACAGTGTACCATTCTGCTTCGCGTGGAATCTGGTATAGAATCACAGCAGGGTTCGGTACTATTGGGCAACAAGGCACAACAATTTTGTTTACCTTTCTTAAATCCTGTACGATTCTATATGTTCCATTTGGCTTTTTCAGTCCCATTATTGGCGAATTACATGGACTGCTCATGATTTCTTTTAGAATCCCTTGTTCAATCATTTTATTTATTACTGGGTTATTCCTTCAATTATTTCTGGAGTCAATTTATACTGGGGCGTATTTGGGTAACTCGTTCCTTCTTTTACCGTTATTTTAACAGGATCTACCCCTTCCATTAATCCTACATCTTCTCCTGTCAAGTCCCATACTTCTTCTTTCACTGTCCTTTTCAACTCATTTGGGATTTTCTCTGCATCAAATACAGGAAACAAGCCATTTACTTCTGGTTCTAAATTTACCATTGTCATTTTATACAGCACATCCTCATCTGGAGTCTGAAATGCAATTCCGTGTGGAGTACAATAAATTGTGCAATTCATTTTGCACAACAAATCGCGTCCTAAAAGGTTCACGGGACTACAATCACACACCACAAATCGGTGCATTTCACTAAATGGACCAATTCTTACCTTTACTAATCTAGTAAGGGGCGTTTCAATTTGCTGATTGGAAACTCCAACCACTTGTATATGTTCACCTGAGAGAGGAAGATTTGGAATTTCCACTGACCTAACAGTAGAACGGGTAGCTCCAGTGTCAACAAGGAATGTTACATTTGCACCATTCACTTCTCCATCCACAAATGGACCTGACTGATCTACCTCTAGAGTTGCGCCAAGCACGCACTCTTCCCTCTCTTTTAGACACCGTCATGAACTTTCATACGACTCATCTTCATTCTGTCGTAACCAATATTGTGAAATTTCAGCTGCACGTGACAACTGTTTTACCTGTTCTCCTCCGTAGAATCCTGTTTCTGCACTGTATTTCTGTTGGTTAGCACTCTTGGGAAGTGGTGATTGTGGCACCTGACCTTGTTGAGTAACTACCTCACTCTGCACCTGTGAATTTAATGATTGATTTTCCACATTAGGTTTTGGAGGAAATTTACACTCGTTTCTCCAATGTCCTAGCTTTCCGCAGTTATGGCATGGCCACTTTTTCTTTGCCTCATCTATGCTCATTTGTCCTTTTCCTTTACCTATATTAGGTCGGGATTTAAACTGTCCTGTTTCACTGCTAGTATTATTCAATTGAGCTTCTTGTTTCTCTGCAACTTTCACCTGTGCCCACATGGCTTTCTCTTTCAATTTACGCTGTTTACTCTCAATTTCATCACTGCAATACTTAGCATATCTCAAAACTTCATCTACTGTGCTATTCTGCCATCCTATCAGGTGCTGCTTAATCCTTTCACTTATCTCTGGTGTTAATCCATACACAAACCTATATACAAAGTGACTCATGTCCTTCTCACTTAGCGTCTCATAACCACTATACTGTTTGAAAACCAACAACAATCTCTCATAGTACGTGTGCACTGATTCTTTGCTTTCCTGTGTTGTTCTGTCTATTTTTACCCAATCTGTTTCTTTTGGTGGAATTTTATTCTTCAAAAAGGTAACTACTTGATCATACTTCCTCATCACTTCTGGACCTGGCGCTCCTGTTTTGGCATCCCTTGGATATTCTACAGTTGGCCAATCAATGGTAATCTTACATTCTGTCCACAAATCAGCAGGCACTACTATAATCAAACAATCCATCTAGATCTATCCACAGCACTTTTGACACCTTAACAAATCTCTCCACTTGTCTGTACCATTCTACTGGTTTCTCTCTCAATTTTGGGAAGTCATTCGTAAATGACAGTATATCCTGTCTGGTCCACGGAACATGCACATAACTACCACCTGGTGTTTCTCTCATCGGGTATTCCCTAGCAACTGGTTCCCTATCTGTCACTGCAAAAGCCAAAGATGCTTTATCTGTTGTTTTCTCATTCCTCTTTGTCCATCTATTTCTCCATCTATCCACATCACCCCATTTTCTCAATAAAACAATCAGCTCTTTTATCTGGGTCAGTCTTCCTGATGTGTTCAAATTTTCTATGTCTTTCTCACAAAAATCTACTCTGTACGGTTTCTGCAATGTCCTTACTTTCACGAATTCCACTCCTAGTTCACCTGCAATCTCTTCCAATTTGTCATGTAAATTTCTAGCTCTCCAAGTAAGACTCTTGCACAAAAACATAATCTCGTCATCCTGATAATTTTTTAGTTTTTCCGTTCCAATTGTTCCTAAAATCAACTCTTCCATGTCTATTTTCAACCTTATTACATCTAATGGTTTTTCTTCTGGTTCTTTTGCTTTTAGCGCTTTCATCCATTCATTTAACTCTTCTGGAGTCGGACCTACAGGCGTACTATTTAATTCTATCCAATCATTGCTTCTTTCTGGTGTTCCTGATGCGGACTCTGTCACCATAGGCATTCTCCTAATCTCACTCTCATTTATCGTCAAATTTGTAGGTGGACTTGGTCTACACGTACTGGCCGAATTGTGTGCACCTTCATTATTCAGTTCCATCCCTTCTCTTTTTCTTTGCAAATGTGAATTCATGGGAATCACCAAAGAATGTTCATTTATTTTCTGATTCTCAAAAATTGGCATTACTGGACCTATCGTTACTGGTACAGTTACAGCTTCCATATTCTTTGTCAATTCTCTTATTTTCTCAGTCAATTCTTTTGTCGTTTTTGCTAGTTCAGTTGCATTGTCACTTTCTGTCTCTTCATTTTGTGAAATTTTAAATGTTTCTTGTGACCTATTTATTTCATATCTTCGTTCGGGTTTTTTATTCCTCCCAGTTTCCATTTGCGGTGCATTAGGTGTCACCACCACAGAAGTCTGTTGGTATGGAGGTGGGTTTCTGTTTAAAATATCTTCCAGCAATTCGTCATCTGTTTCACTACCACCATACACATACTTTTCTACCACTTCATGCTTCTTTTTCTCGGTACACTTTCTCTTTGCTTCTTCCTCAACCGCAAAAGCTGGAAACAAACCTCCTGCCATGTTAGCGTATCTCCAACGCTTTACTCTGTCCTCATGATTTATTCCCCACAACCTTCCGGGTATAAACTCATGATTCTTTAATCCTCTGGATCTCTCTCTCCATACATCTCATCTTCCCATTCCGCTAAAGCTTCAAACTGTGTCGGTCTAGGTCTAGGTTCTAACATTACCATCTTTTCTCTCAAATTCCGTAATACAGCTACATTAAATGAACCATTCTCAGGAAAAGCCAATGCTCCATCGTTCTTTGTGTATTTTGTCCAATTTTCTAACCATATGCATGTATGATATCCATATTTCAGCATCATATGTGAAGCTGGTGATTTCGGCGGAGGAATTATTTGTCCCTCTCTAGTCACTACCTTTTTGTCCTTCTTAAAGAAGTTCTTAACTTTCGACATCCAAGACGTTTTCTCTTTTCCATACTCATAGTACGACATGATTCACAACCTTTTTCTCCTTCAACAATCTGCAATTCAACACTGTTCCCTATGCGTTATTTCAACCAATACTAGCGCGACTCACACCAACACTCCAATCACAGCGATTTCTGTCTACGGCGCACTGTCCAATCCCAGCGCGGCTTTTGTCTACGTCACTTTGCTCCTGTTCTCATGTGACTGGCGCACTGTCCAATCCCAGCGCGGCTTTTGTCTACGTCACTTTTACTCTTGACCCCTCCTTTACAAAATTTATCGGCAATTTCTTTTTCAACAATTCTTGTTAGTTACAACATTTTATCCACATTTCCATTGTCTGATTCGCTAAACCGAAAAGATAGCTTTGACCATTCACACAAGAATTCTGTATTTTCCAGTAGGCAGCGCTTACCTCTAACCTACAACAGAACTTTCAGTTTCGTCGATAAAGTAGCACTTCCCTCTACCTTACCCTTCTTTCAAGCAAGCGGTAAACCCGTTTCTCTGGGGATAAAACACATGTGGAGACTATACTGCTCCTGAGAATTAAGGCCAGAGTTTCACAAGAAAACCGATCACTATTTCACTTACACACCTTTTATACGCAAAATGTCCCTAAATAACGCAACCTGTGTTATTACCAAAAATGAACTCAAGACAGTGTAAAATTCCATGCGACTTCTCTTGCCACACGTGTTCCACTTCTTACTTCCCGGAAGCGTGAAAACTTACATATAACATAACACGACTCAACCAAAAGTGTTAGACATAAACTTATCAATAATCTATAATCATAAATCAATAATCACCAAACTAATCTATAGTAACCATAACTCTGCTACCAAGAAATCTGATCCAGCGCTTACAATAAAAATAATTTCTCCTATTATGCTTTTGGTCATCCAGGTGGAATTATTTCTCTAACACACACACACTATATCCATATGACGGTGGGGCCCATAACACCGCATATACATTCACTTACTCATTTGTTCCCTGGATTTCCTCCGTCATGAAACCTAGGAGAAAAACGATTCGCTGGAAGGAGACGGGATACCTCTTTTATAATGACACAATAATTCTCATTTGTTTTTAAGGTATTCCGCTCATTGGTCGATGGACCAACTAGTAGTAATCAGTTGATGGTGATTAAGACCAGCTCAATCACAATGAACTCTTTACCATTTCATTATTAGTCATTATACTAAAGAAAATCACTGAGTCATTTGTTTAAAGAATAATATAGTTTATATAAAGTTTTGAATGCAGGAAATTTGAGATTAATCTTATTATTCAGATCATTGCATTTATCATCAATATAAGAATAGTTTGAAATTGCATGGCACTTTTATTAGACGGAAAATTGAGGTTATCATACTAACAACTCTATAGATCAAACTATCTATCTCTCTGGGAAATCCTAATTATTCTAATAAAAATCTATCAAATAAAAGTTCTCCTAAAGCAGCATCTTATACTCAACTGGAAAAGGAAAATAACAGCAGCAGCATCAGCTCGTCAGCATCAGCAACCGCAAACTCTCCCATCTACAGCATCTAACTTCTTCAGCATCTCCCGCAGCATCCCGCAGCATCTACTCCAGCATTCTAACCCCTCCCACCAAGAGTAGGTCTTCTTATACCCTAATTCTAGCTTACAGCATAAAATGTTTCTTTTTACATGGCGCGATTCATTCTCATTGGTCAAAAACTCAGGTCCCTATACATTTTAATCAAACTTCCTGGTCTTAACCAGTTCCGTGTGGAATGTCCATGCAAGCATCGTTTCCCACAGTTCATGCACTTGCTCATCCGTTTCGATCAGTCCAAATTGTATCTTTTTCTGCTACATTTTGTATAACACAGTTCCTTCTATTGATTCAACCAGGCTTCTCACGCTTCTTGCTGATCATCTTGGCACACATCTGCTCAGAAGGGTCACAGCAGCCTTGACCATACTTTCATCTTAGCCTCTCGGCATCAGCACGTGATCATCCTTTTTCTACAGCCTCTCTCCTCTATCACATGGTCGCATCCGCTCATGCGCACTCTTAGTAACTCGCGGCCATTTTATATTGCTGCTCGGCAGGCCTAAGCGCACTATTTTTAAAGAAAGCAAAATGTTATTAAAACAAAGAAATATAAACCCTTTCATTTCCCTCCCGTCTTTCTACGTACCCCAATTAGGTATTACCTAGCAGAAGCAATATATAAAGCTATCCCTTACTTACCATCACTTTATTTTGCAACCACACGTTTTATTCAAAAGCACAAATCATGCATTTTATTATTATTTTAGTACGCAAAATATTATGTTATGTTAGAAACGTAAACAATTATTAGTCCATTACTTTGCACACTGAATTGCGTGTTACCATTAACCCTTTACATACATTGTTGGTTATTTACTTAAACAAACATGTTTATTAATATTGTACGAAAATATTAGGAGGTTAAAATTTTTATATTTACCCTGCTCCATCACAGTTGAAGGAGTATTTGCGTGTCATCTGCATAGTTATAGCACGTGAGGTGAAATTGATTGATCAGTACCCGTAATGACTTCATGTAGATGTTGAAAACCATGGGCAAGATGATAGAGCCTTGAGGGACCCCAGCTTTTGTGGAGTACGGTTTGGACGAGAAAGATGGGGTATGGATGACATTAGTTCTGTTTCGAAGGTAGGATGTGATCCAGTCTAAAGCAGTCCCCTCTATATCGGCTTCGTAGAGTCTTTGTACCAGAGTGTCATGGTCAACCGTGTCAAAGGCAGCCGAGAGGTCTAAGAGGAGTACCGGAGCAACCCCGTTGCAGTCAACTGTGTTCTTCAGGTCATCCCAGATGAGAAGGAGGGCAGATTCTGTGCCTCTTCCCGGACGGAATCCTGTTTGGAAGTCTGAAAGTATGGCATTGTCTTCAATGAATTGTGACATCTGGGCGAACGCTGCTCTTTCTATCAGTTTGCTCAGGAAAGGTCCATTTGTAATGGGTCTGTAGTTGTCAGGGTTCAACGGGTCCATGTTTGTTTTCTTCAGTAAAGGACGTATGTATGACTTTTTGAGTTCTTCTGGAAATATTCCGGTAGTTAAGGAATCGTTGATGATTCTTCTTTCTGGGTTGGCAGCAGAGGTTGTTAGAACAATTGTCTTGAAAGTTTGCGGTGGACATGGGTCAGAAGGGCTGCCGGCAGGCCTGCTTGCTTGAACCAGGTCTATAAATTCATTGTGTGAAATGTGTTGGAAGGAACGGAGAGGCTGAGTTAGAGTATTTTTGGATTGTTGTTTTGTAAAAGGGTTAGTGCTGGGGCTTTGTCTCTGTTTTAAGTACGAGTTGTCAGATTTGAAAATTCCATTTCTGGTATGCACTCGTATCATGCTATATTAGGTTAGCAGTGTGTGGCTAAATAGATGCCATTTGTATTCACGTTATGCAACCCACTGAGTTATCCCTGCAACGTGCAAGCTTTAGTTAGCAAGTGTGACTCCATTTTGTATTTCGTAATCCCTATTAGGCTGTGTCTGAACTAGGCCTCATTATTCGTACTGCTTGCATCAGCAGAATACTGTATTTAGTTATTATTTTTCTTTCCCGTTCAAGGCTGCTTCCCGACTTACTAATGAATAGGCCATTCTGCCCTCGCATGCCTATCCAAGTGTGTAGTCCTGCTCCCACGTTAGGAGACGCTGAGACTCAGCGCAGTAACCTTGTGTTGCTGATAGCATGTACCCATCTGGCAGGTGGTAGCCCATCCTTCTGTGCCTTCTTTGTTCATGTTCGGCTCAGGCCAGTAACTTTCCACTGTGGGGGTGGTTGGGGAGTTCTTGGAGGAACGATCATGCATTGCAGGCTGTTGGGGAGCCAGTCCCTCAGCAGACATCTTAGGGTGCAGGTCAGATTGGACTCCTCTGCAGAGTATTACTAATAAATGCTTGTTTGTATTCTCTACTGTCTGACCGACTCTTCATTTCTTGGGAAGGCATAGCAGGTGGTTGTAAGTAACCCGGGTGGCATTCAGTTGGCGCCCGAACAGGGACCCCGCAAGGTGATCCAGCTCACCCGTAATGGGGTTGCAGGGTCGGGGTTGCGTCTGGTCGGTCGGGCGGATCGGGGTACCCCACACGATCGAGCTTGGTTCTCGCAGCTGCCCCACCCGTCTGATCAGGCGCCTCCTCGTCTAGTGGTCACCGGCTGGGGTCCTGAGAAGGCGAAACCTTGGAGTTGACCGTTTGATCCGAAGAGTCGGCAGTGGAGAATAACTTGACTCGACCTGTGTGCACCAGGTGAGTGATATGATTCTTGGAAAAATGGCGCCATTCTTGAACGGCACGAGCCTACGGGCTCTGTCTTGGTACAGTCTCCGGACTGTCTTGGTGCAGTTTTCGGACTGCCTTGCTTGAACGGCACGAGTCGACGGGCTGTGTCTTGGTACGGTCTTCGGGCTGTCTTGTCTTGAACTTGGTGGGTTTGCGGACCGTTGAAAAAGGCACAGAGTGTTTGTGAGCAGTTTACCAGACCAACTGGAAATTTGGCCCGTGCTTGAAAAGGTCTGGGACTGTTCGCGAACAATCTGCCAGGCCAACTGGTAATTTGGTCAATGCTTGAAAAGGTCTGGGGCTAGAGCCTGTCTTCTTGAACCTGGTGCAGTCTCCGGACTGTAGGGAGTGGTCTTTGGACCATTTGGTTTGGTTTCTGAATAATCTTTAGTATTTATCTTTTTTTATATTACTGTTGCTGGTGTTATACTTGTCCGTTAGGGACAGTGCATGTGTCTTATACTAAGATGCCTTGCTTAAGCAAATTGGGGTGTTTTGGATGTTGGTGTTGTTATACTG
This sequence comes from Calotriton arnoldi, assembly GCA_963921515.1. Taxonomy (NCBI): domain Eukaryota; kingdom Metazoa; phylum Chordata; class Amphibia; order Caudata; family Salamandridae; genus Calotriton; species Calotriton arnoldi. The sequence goes on along the minus strand of CAWUFW010008375.1, from coordinate 841,811 downwards.
AGGCTCGATTGGAAGAGAGCCAGCCTGCGCCTCCGGAGGGTACCCCAAATTTTGATGTATACGTCAAGCATGGTATTGGCCCTATTATGATTAGCACATTGTGGAAAATATATACGAGGGACAATACTGAGTTACAATGGCCACTTACTGGCTCATTTGATGAGCAAAAATTGAATTTCTTGCAGGACAAATTGTTCGCCAAAAAGAGCAGGCAGTCGATGTTTGATTCTCTAAGAGTATGGCAGAAGGAAGCAAAGCAGTGGCGTATGAGAGCAGAGAAAGAGGCCCGGAAGAGGCAGACACAAACTATAATGCAGAAAGCAATGGCATATGAAAGGGCAAAGATAGAGAAAGGCATAGAATGTGCAGATAGAAAGTTTCGATTGCAGACAGATAAATGTTATGTCACTAGAGAGGAAGGTGATGTTTTCGTTGAAGAGCTATTGGATTCTCGCCCTCCTCCACCTTATGCTCCTGAGTGGATATATCCAAGGGTTCCCACATCTCAGTCCCCGGCCTCTGGTGCCGCTCTTCCTAGTATTTCGGCCTCTAGTCAAACTGCTTCGGCCCCAGCCCCGCCTGCTACTTCCCTGCTCACGCTAGGAACGGGGCTTGGAGCCGTTAGCTCTCCTGTTCCGTCTACTGACTCTGTATCAACTGCTACACCCCCTTTCACTCCTACAACACTGTCTCCTTTCATGATGATACCTGTCTCCTCATCTGCTCTTTCTCCCTCGAGCATGACACCCCAAGCTCTGCCGAATGGCGAGACCCCTGTACGGGGAATGCATGAAGGGAACTGGGCGGCAGCACGAGACCGTGTGGACAAAGTGTTGGTGCATCTGCCGTGGGTGATGAGGAGAAGCAAATGGTGGCGATCAGGCGGCTCAGTGGGCTCGGAACCCGATCTATAGTGTGGAAGATGTGTGGAGTGTGATGAGAGATTATGAGCCCTTCATACAGCAACATGCCCTTAAGCACATGTCGGCCACGCTAATAGGACTGTGGGAGCAGTGTTTTCAAGGTATTGCACCGCAGATCATCTATGACACACAGGACAGGGTATATGCTGCAGATATGGCTCCTAATGAGGTTTTTAGCAATGTAACGACATTGGTGGCTTGCACCAAAAGGTTCCAACGATGGTGACCCAGTACCCCATGAGAGAGGTCCATTCCATTTATCATCCTGAAATACCAGAACTGCGCGACTCCACAAATGCTGTAATTAGGCCGCGAGTCGATGCTCGGTTCCAGGAACAGTGGATCTACACTCCTTGGAAGAGGAGTGAGGTAATATCCCTTAAAAGTCAGTTGCCAGATCCTCGGAAAAACCCGACTGCGTATTATAAAGAGTTGACAGAGGCGGCCTCCGCCACGGTGATGACGTTAGCAGATATTGAGTTGTTCTTTGGCTTGTTGGTACCGGTGGATATTTGGAGGCAAGTGCATACACAGGATCATGTGGGGGAATTGGGAGGAACATGGGATCAGATCAGGGCGTGGGATAAGGACCGCAAACCCGGTGACAAGCCGAGGGCGGAAATATTGGCTTTACCGGGCCGCATTATCACCTATATGCATTTCCTTATCCCGCCGAGACGGGTGGATTGGGACAAGTTGACTGCATGTCGTCAGAAGAAGGACGAGAGTGTGTCTGATTTCTTTACTAGGTTTGAAGGGGTGTTTCTCGACTTTAGTTGCCAGGATCTGTCATTGGAAGGTGGTGTCCGGTTGTTTGTCAGCAGGTTTGTTACCAATTTGCTTCCTGAGATTGCGACTATGTTGCAGGCTTCAGAAAGCACTTGGAGCACCTCTTCCCCGTCAGTAATTTTGAGTATGGCACAGTACTACGAGCATAGAGAGAATGAGGACAAAGAGAAGGTGGAGAAAAAGTCAAAGGATTTGAAGACGAGGGTGTTGATGCAGCAAGTTGCGAGAGGAAGAGGTTCGGGTTCGGCCCAGCGGCTGCCCCGGACTAACAGGGGTGGTACTTCGAATGCACCCCTTGGGCTCAATCAATGTGCATATTGCAAGCAGGAGGGACATTGGCGGAATGAGTGCCCGGAGTTGTCGCAGAGAGGTGAGGCCCCGAGAGGTGGGGGGTTTGGAGGATGGGGAGGAGTAGGCCGCGGGAACATGCGATCGGAGAACACATCATCTAATGGACAGAGCGGGAACTACTTCGACAACCCCAGAAGGAGACAGTACTATCATGACGACTATGACATGGACGAAGTAACAGGGATGTCTCACAGCTAGGACAGCCAGGGACAGGTTAAGGGACCAGTTCCGGTGCCTGTAGATCAGTGTGGATCCTATGTCACCGCAGATTTACATGGTACGATGAAGAAATTCTTAGTTGATACAGGGGCTATGAATACCTCTGTTTCCCGTTCACTGGTCCCGGGGGCGGCTCTGTCTGGCCAAAACAATGTTTCGGTGGGTTTCTCAGGCGTGCCGGTTGTCAGCCCCATTTCCAAACCTCTTGCTTTGACTATTGGCCCCTTCACGGTTGATTCACCATTTGTATTAACAACAAATTGTGGGGAAAATTTGTTAGGGTTGGATTTGTTGAAAAGGTTGCATGCGACAATCTTTTGTTCCCCAGATGGTGTTTACATGACTATTGGACCGCACGTGGCCCGTGCCAAACAATGCCTCGCAAAGGATGTCCCCCTCCCCGCTGAGTTTCAGGATGTGCCACGTACACTGTGGGCTACAGGAGACATGGATGTGGGGTTACTCCAGATCCCACCGGTCTCTATACAGGTCAAAGACAATGGCGTATTACCACGTATTCCCCAGTGTAAGATATCCCAGGCAGGAGAAAAGGCCTTATTGCAAATAATACAGGATTTGATTAAGTCTGGTGTGGTTGAGGAGACAGCGGCGAATGTGTGTAACAGCCCTATTCTTCCTATACTTAAAAAGGCACCCTTGGATTCTTCTGATGCTCACCCTGACGTTTACCGCTTCGTAATTGACCTTAGAGAGGTGAACAAGATAGTGATTCCCCAGTATCCTGTAGTCCCAGACATTACCACAAATTTGACAATGATTCCCCCGTCTGCAAAATTCTTTTCAGTCATCGATTTGAAGAATGCTTTCTTCAGCATTCCAATTCATACAGATAGCAGATATCTGTTTGGATTTGCAATAGCCGGAAGGAGCTTTAGGTTCTGTCGTGTTCCACAAGGCTATACGGAGAGTCCTAGCATCTATAGTCAGGCTTTGAAAGCTCAAATGGACTCCTTGGAACTTCCCCCTGGTAATGTGCTGTTGCAGTACGTTGACAACCTCCTTGTGGCTTCAGACACTGAAAATGGTTGTAAAGAGGCCACAGTTAAATTGTTGTTACATTTGGCACAGCATGGACACAAGGTGTCACTTTCGAAATTTCAATATTGTCGACAGGAGGTCACCTATTTAGGTCACCTACTGTCGAAGGAGGGTCACAGACTAACACCTGAACGCATAGCTGCTATTACTAATATGCCTGTTCCTAAGACCCAACGCGAGATACGCGCGTTCATTGGCATAACTTCGTATTGTCGTCATTGGATCCCTAACTATTCCTTACTAACGAAACCCCTCCTTTACCTGACCACTAAAGACGTGCATGAACCCTTGCCTTGGACATCTGCATGTCAGCAAGCTTTTGAGCAATTAAAGGTTGCGCTTTGCTCTGCTCCTGTGCTTGGTACTCCTGATTACCAGAAGCCTTTTGCACGCTATGTACATGAGGCGGACGGTTACGCGCTGTCTGTTCTAACACAGGGTTTTGGTGGTAAGCAGAGACCCTGCGCGTATTTCTCTGCTATTCTTGATACTGTCGCCAGAGCTCTCCCGAGTTGCCTGATGGCTGCTGCGGCGGTGGCAGTTTCTATCAGACAATCGGCAGGGCTCGTCCTTGATACGGCTCTCACAGTAATGGTACCTCATGCTGTGGACACACTGTTGAATAAGACAAAGACACAGCACCTTACTAGTGCGTGTCTGACTGGATATGAGTTAACCTTGTTTGCGCCGCACATTACCATCAAAAGATGTGCTACTCTGAACCCAGCCACGTTACTACCTCTCCCTTCGGAAGAAAAGGACAATGATGTCCATGATTGTTTATTTCGGACTGAGGAAGAAACGAAGGGACGGGTAGACCTGACTGATGTTCCCTTATCTGACCCCCAAGGGGAACTATATGTCGATGGCTCTTATTTCAAACTACCAGATGGCACTACCACTGCAGCTTATGCAATCACAACGTTACTCACTGTAGTTGAGACATCCCGTATCCCATACCAATCGGCCCAGGCTGCAGAGTTGATTGCCCTCCTTAGGGCTTGCGAGTTGAGTGAGGGACTGACTGTCAATGTCTACACCGACAGCCAGTACGCTTTTGGGGTGGCCCATAATTTCGGGCACCTCTGGGCGGAGAGAGGGTTCTTGACCTCACATGGGTTGCGCATACAGCATGGTCCATTGATACATAGACTGTTGACAGCACTGACACTTCCTGATAAGTTGGCAATAATAAAATGTAGCACTCACAAAGCAGTAACAGACGATGTTGGAAGGGGCAATGCTTTTGCAGATCAGATAGCTAAGGAGATAGCTAGATCGAAGATGAAAAAGATGTTCGTGGCAGGTCCTGCTAGGTGGGTTCCAGACAATGGAATGTTCGAGGACACATTAGACAATGTCAGGGAAATACAGAGTGAGGTGACAGTAGATGAACTGGCAGAATGGGAGGAGAGGATAGGGCGTTTGGACGAGGATGGGTGTTGGACTGATTTGTCTGGGAAACAGAGATGGTTGCTGCCCAACGCATATGTGCTCCCTGTTGTTACCATGGCGATACAAAAGGGGATGATGGACGGAACGTTTGAGCCAATCAAACACTCACCCCCAGTCAACTGATCTGGGTTTAATCCATCATCATTCTTTAGCTCACTCCACCACCCCAGTTCAGACATGGCCATATGCAAATCAGTCTGACCCTGTGCCTCATGGGAACAGTCCAGCACGAACTGCCAAGCCATGTCTTCCCTGGACCGGAAACAAGCATCCTAGGACCGGTTTCTGGCATTCCAGCCGTCATCAGCCAGGCTTGCTTGAATCCAGTGGCAAAGTGAGCAAGGGACCCACGTCTGGGCATACCCCCGCCAACTTAGGGCGAACAAAGCGATACAAAAGGGGATGATGGACGGAACGTTTGAGCCAATCAAACACTCACCCCCAGTCAACTGATCTGGGTTTAATCCATCATCATTCTTTAGCTCACTCCACCACCCCAGTTCAGACATGGCCATATGCAAATCAGTCTGACCCTGTGCCTCATGGGAACAGTCCAGCACGAACTGCCAAGCCATGTCTTCCCTGGACCGGAAACAAGCATCCTAGGACCGGTTTCTGGCATTCCAGCCGTCATCAGCCAGGCTTGCTTGAATCCAGTGGCAAAGTGAGCAAGGGACCCACGTCTGGGCATACCCCCGCCAACTTAGGGCGAACAAAGCGATACAAAAGGGGATGATGGACGGTACGTTTGAGCCAATCAAACACTCACCCCCAGTCAACTGATCTGGGTTTAATCCATCATCATTCTTTAGCTCACTCCACCACCCCAGTTCAGACATGGCCATATGCAAATCAGTCTGACCCTGTGCCTCATGGGAACAGTCCAGCACGAACTGCCAAGCCATGTCTTCCCTGGACCGGAAACAAGCATCCTAGGACCGGTTTCTGGCATTCCAGCCGTCATCAGCCAGGCTTGCTTGAATCCAGTGGCAAAGTGAGCAAGGGACCCACGTCTGGGCATACCCCCGCCAACTTAGGGCGAACAAAGCGATACAAAAGGGGATGATGGACGGAACGTTTGAGCCAATCAAACACTCACCCCCAGTCAACTGATCTGGGTTTAATCCATCATCATTCTTTAGCTCACTCCACCACCCCAGTTCAGACATGGCCATATGCAAATCAGTCTGACCCTGTGCCTCATGGGAACAGTCCAGCACGAACTGCCAAGCCATGTCTTCCCTGGACCGGAAACAAGCATCCTAGGACCGGTTTCTGGCATTCCAGCCGTCATCAGCCAGGCTTGCTTGAATCCAGTGGCAAAGTGAGCAAGGGACCCACGTCTGGGCATACCCCCGCCAACTTAGGGCGAACAAAGCGATACAAAAGGGGATGATGGACGGAACGTTTGAGCCAATCAAACACTCACCCCCAGTCAACTGATCTGGGTTTAATCCATCATCATTCTTTAGCTCACTCCACCACCCCAGTTCAGACATGGCCATATGCAACCATGGCCCACGGCCCAGCACACATTAGTGCCAAAGTAATATGTAAGCTACTGGACCCAGTATGGCGAAATGATAATATCCCTAAGGTAGCCACACACTTAGTGAAACACTGCATCATTTGTCTGAAACATAATCCTGGGAAAGGTACTCCTACACCCGCAGGTAATTTTGCACCGCCTCCCTTCCCTTTCGAGGTTCTCCAGATGGATTTCATCGAAATGGAACGAGTTAACAATTTGAAGTATGTACTGGTAGTGATTTGTGCATTCAGTAAATGGATTGAGGCTTATCCCACTAAGGAGAATGCGGCTATGGCGACGGCGAAGGCACTCTTAAAAGAGTTCTTCCCGCGCTATGGATTACCACGTGTGATCTGGAGTGACAACGGAAATCACTTCAATTCAAAGGTCATTGAATTGGTGTGTAAAGGTTTGCATATTAGACAGAAGTTTCATGTAGCGAACCACCCCCAGTCAGCAGGCCTGGTTGAGAAGTACAATGGTACTCTCAAATTGAAGTTAGCGAAGATTCAAGAAAGCACAGGATTGCGATGGCCCGATGCTCTACCTTTGGCTTTGTTGTCTACCAGAGCAACAGCGCATTCTAGAACAGGGTTGTCCTCGTATGAGGTGGTCTTCGGGTGCCCCGCCAACGTCTGGGGGGTCCCAAGACCCAAGCGCTTTTCCGAGATAGAGTACCCCCTACTGATAGATTATCTGTATGAATTGTCTAAAGATCTCCGTTCTGTCCACCAACTGATTCACGCCACACTGCAACCAGTACCAGAAGGGCCCGGGTATCAGCTACAACCCGGGAATTTGTAATGGTCAAGAATTTTCAACGGAAGAACTGCCTGGAGCCGAGGTGGAAGGGGACCCTCATCGTCCTGCTCGCCACCCGCACCGCAGTGAAGCTTGAAGGCCGGAAGCACTGGGTGCATGCATCGCATGTAAAAAGGGTACCTCTACCACTTAAGTATGATCAGTAGGGTCCTCAACGGCATTGCTGACCAGGAAGGGGAGCGCGTGCCCCGTTTCGTTCCCTTTTTTGACGCCTGACTGAGGTGGGCGCAGACAGACGAAGAAAGCGACAAGGCCTTACTTGAGGCGGTCCCCCCAGAGATAAGGGCCGCCCCAGATGCTCCTGCTTCTGGTGCACAGACACCGGAGTCTCAATGCCCTGCTGAGCCTGAATTCCTCCCCCTTTTTGTTGATGAAGAAGTGCCTGGGGTTGCCAGGTACAACTTGCGACCCTGACGGAAGGACAGTGCGCCAGTAGGGCAGTCCAGGAGTTAGGGAAGGACTTGAGCTTAGGGCGTAGGTGCTATGCCTAAGGTGCCTGCTTTAGATTAGATTGAGTTACACTGGTGCACTGCCCTGGACACTGGACAGGATTAGCTGAGGGTGTCTTCCAAGGAGGGAGGGTGCCCTATCCTGAAAGAAGAGGATTTGTTTTTCCAGCAAGGGCTGCGATCGCGCAGCTCCCCTGTGGGAGTGCTTCATAGCACCGTCGTTGATGAACAATAGGAGTCTACCAGTGAGGCTCTGAAGGACACTGGGTGATTTGTACCCCTCTGGTCGGTTGTATTTTTGTGGCTCCAATTCCCAAAGTTTCTTTCTATGTACCCATTTGGCCGCGCCATTATGAAGGAGGAACAGCTTCTGGTGGCCCCACCATTACAGCAGAATAGTCCTCTGTGGTCTAGTTGGTCTACTGGGAGTAAGGTGGTAGTGGTCCTTCTCATCGTAACGATAACACTATTCACGGTGGTGTGGTACTTAGAAGAACAGCATCCTGTGCACACATTGATAGGGACTACATCGGCTCCATCTGAGCATTCATTTGTTACACTGGCCCCACACAAAGAGAGGCATAGACAGACCTATGTCGAGAACGCGTTTTTGCAGATGCTTCATCAGGTACACAGTACCACTAATGCCACGAATTGCTGGGTATGTGGGTTACTTCCCTCTGTTATGCACAAGAACGATCTATTGGTGTCATTGCCCCTATCATACTTGGGTAGCTGTGAGGCATGGTTCCAATTGCTTTCTATGGTGTACATGCACTATTATGCTAACGCGATGAATATGGTACAGTCTGATTACGAAGCAGTGTTGGAGTATATAGTGGTACACCAAGGATATACACCTGGGGCAGATGGAAAAGAGGGTACTCTACATCCAGAAGCTTGTATGAACGTTTTTGAGGATAATAAGAATGTCACTTGGTTACAAAATGAAATGCTGGATTTTCAAGGATTTAATGTTACTGAATATTTCAGATGTTTCCAGGAACGCAATATAACTGAAGACAAAGCAATGCCCGCCCCTGTGATCAATACAGCAGCTAGTTTCTGTGTTGAGGGTACAGGGAACATTCTAGTAGGTCAGAGCAGTTGTAACTATATATACCGATTGAACACTACTAGCAGCCCACCTTTGCTCACACCTCCAAATGTATACTTTGTTTGTGGGGAGCAGGCTTATACATGGCTTCCCAGGGGATGGTCTGGCCGGTGTTATGTCTCTTTTCTTTTACCTCCCGTTTACATTGCACCGTCCAAATATCACAAGGATCATAGGCTACAGCGTAGGGATCTCCATTTGCATCGAGCCAAGAGAGTTGTCAATTCAGAAGATATAGACCAAACATATACTTCCCTACAGCAATTTACTGACATCATGAAGGGCATTCTGCCATTCTGGGGCCCTATGTTCAATAGCCGTAATATCCGTCGCCTTGCTAGAGTAGTTGAGGGAGTTATTAACACTACTGCAGGTATACTGACTAATATTACCGTTGAGCTTCAGGCTACGAGACTTGTTGCTCTTCAAAACCGGATGGTTTTAGACGTCATCCTTGCTGATAGGGGCGGAGCCTGTCACGTCATCGGCAGCAGTTGCTGTGTTTACATTCCTGATAACGCCCCTAATGTATACTCCGCCATACAGAAATTACACAGGCTTGCTTCAGATATCCATCAGGATAATGGTTCATGGTCCCTCACAGGGTGGTTCTGGGATCTGCTGACATCATGGGGTTGGAAGATACTACTTGCCCTCATAGCTATCGCAAGTGTCATCTTCACATGTTGCCTATGTATTAATTGCCTTCCAGCATGTTGCACCTATTGTATGAGCAAGCTCACCCCTACCCCTAAATTGCCAGGACGTGATACTAAGGTCTCTGCAATGATGATGCAGGATATCCAGGATATCATGCTCATCGATGAAGGTATTTTTGAGTACTAAGTAGATGTTGATTCTCATGTGCTGTTTTCTTCTTTCCTGTAAAGTGAAGTGAGCATGCATTTTCTTCCTTCCATTAAGAATTGTAAAGACCCTACCGGATAGCCTCAATAAAGCATTTAGCCACCCCTGCTAAAAGGAGGGTCTGTTAGATTTGAAAATTCCATTTCTGCTATGCACTCGTATCATGCTATATTAGGTTAGCAGTGTGTGGCTAAATAGATGCCATTTGTATTCACGTTATGCAACCCACTGAGTTATCCCTGCAACGTGCAAGCTTTAGTTAGCAAGTGTGACTCCATTTTGTATTTCGTAATCCCTATTAGGCTGTGTCTGAACTAGGCCTCATTATTCGTACTGCTTGCCTCAGCAGAATACAGTATTTAGTTATTATTTTTCTTTCCCGTTCAAGGCTGCTTCCCGACTTACTAATGAATAGGCCATTCTGCCCTCGCATGCCTATCCGAGTGTGTAGTCCTGCTCCCACGTTAGGAGGCGCTGAGACTCAGCGCAGTAACCTTGAGTTGCCGATAGCATGTACCCATCTGGCAGGTGGTAGCCCATCCTTCTGTGCCTTCTTTGTTCATGTTCGGCTCAGGCCGGTAACTTTCCACTGTGGGCGTGGTTGGGATTTTTTGGAGGAATGATCATGCATTGCAGGCTGTTGGGGAGCCAGTCCCTCGGCAGACATCTTAGGGTGCAGGTCAGATTGGACTCCTCTGCAGAGTATTACTAATAAATGCTTGTTTGTATTCTCTACTGTCTGACCGACTCTTCATTTCTTGGGAAGGCATAGCAGGTGGTTGTAAGTAACCCGGGTGGCCCCTAAGGGCCACTTCCTTCAGAGTCCAACGTGTCTGCTTTGTCTATGTAATGATTTGCCAGTTTGTCTGTGAAATCTTGAGTAACAGGATGAGTTCCTTCTAGGCAATTTGGTTTACGAAATTCATTGAGTATTTTATAGAATTCTTTATTTGCACATTTAGCATTTTGAATTCTGTCTGAATAGTACCTTTTCTCTGCTTTTTTGATAGCTGACTTGTATAATCTGTTAATTTTCTGTAGGTGAAGTTTGTCTTGTTTGTTTTTTATTTTGAGCCAGGCATGTTGCAGCTTTCTAATTTGTAGTTTTATGTCTTTTATCTCTGTATTTCTCCAAGGTGCTTGTTTTCTTTTGTTCTGTTGTGTGGTTTTGAGTGGTATCAGGATATTAAAAGCTTCCTGTAGCCACTCTTATAGTTTTTTAACAGAATTTATTGTTTTCAGGTCTGTACTGGATGTTAGTTGTGTTTCTAAGTGTTCCAAATTGAGTTTGTTCCACGGTCGATAGGTGGATGCACGTAAGGTGGTTTTAGGTGAGTCGCTTAGTGTTGTTTTATGTTGGAAAGCAAGCAAATGGTGGTCTGACCATGTGACTGGAGTTATAGTTTGAAAGGTAACTAGTTCGGTATTGGCAAAAATGACATCTAGGATATGTCCAGCGATGTGTGTGGGTTTGTGGACAATCTGATGAAGGTTCAGTGCATCTAGGCCATTGATTATTGTTTTTAGATGGGTCATATTCGGTTTGTCAAACCAAATGTTGAGGTCACCTAGAACGCATAGGTTGGAGTGTATTGTTATCAGGTTTGAAACCATGTCTAGAAGTGCATCTGGGAATGTCGCCTTGCTAGGTGGAGGTCTGTAAAGGAGCAGGAAGTTACAGGAGGAAGACGGTGTAGGATTGCATCTTGTGAGAAGAGCCTCACAATTCTTTATGGAGGTGTCATCAACTTTAGTGATATGTAATGTTTGCGTGAACACAACAGCTAGACCACCTCCTTTTTTGCCTATACGATTTGGGGTGATCATTTGATAGCCTAGAGGAATGGCATCATGCAAGACTGGAGCTATATCATCTCCCAACCACGATTCAGTTATGAATAGTTTGTCTGGTTTTGCATCGTGAGAAGATCGTAGATGTGATGTTTGTTTTTAGAGAGTGATCGAGCATTTATTAGTAGATATACTAAATCACCTGAACACCGCCTCATAGGGCCAAGCACATCCAGCTACTGTCCTGAGCTATATTTACATACGTGAAACTCTGGTGCTGTAAACCGAGAGTAGAGCCCAATACATTGGTGTCTGTGTGCCCAGCCCAAAAAAGGAATTAGTGAAAAAAAAACACCTGTATAGCAACTCTTTACTTAGAGATAACAATCATCATCCAAGCGCCCTGAAGGACAACTTACCTTTTGGCCAGTTTTTTGAGGATAAATAGGAGTTGTTGCCTTAAGGAACACTACTTCAGAGAGGCTTAAGTCAGGTCTTTTGGAAAGAGGATATGCGAGGAAAAATATAACTAGAGCATTAAAACATGCATGGTTTTGTCCAAGGGATAGTTTACTAGCCCCTAAGACTAGGGACAATACACAAGAGCGGATAGTGATGACAAGCACCTTTCTTGAATATATTCTAAATAAAACTATGGAGAATGGTGAGGGTCAGTGGATTCAGGTGATTCTGTGACTGCAGCGTTTACTACATAATTATGAATTTACTGTGTTATCCACATAATTTTCCACAAGGTAGGAGTGTGTTTTATGCGTTGAGAACCATAAATTGCAAATTTCAGTGATTTTATGTATATGAGCCAATATCAAAACTCAGGGGCATATTATCAAGGGGCCGCGATAAGATTATCGCCGCTTTAGCGTCAGTTTTTGGGCGAAAAGCCGCGATATTATCGCTATATTAACAAGGACACGCTAGCGCGTTTCCTTGCCTTAGCGCCCGTTGTCAGCACGCCTCGCATCGCTAATGAGATGCAAAGGAGGCGTGCCTGACAAAACCCCACGTGAAAATATCGCTAACCCAGCTTCGCGATATTATCAACGAGGGGTAGCGATATTTGAAATCGCGTTAACTATGCCTTAATGCTGGAATTTAACGTCTGTTAAATTCCAGACTAAGGCATACCTAACATGGGGGGTGGATTGTGTGGCTAAGACCACATGCCCTATCATCAAGGATATCGCTGTTTTCCATGGAACATCGCTGGAAAACCAGCGATGCTCCATGGAAAACACCGCTATCGCTGGAATAATTATCGCCATTGCGCTAAGCGTTGTTAATACAGCGCTAGCATGGCGATAATTTCCAGCGATAGCCGGCGATAACTAATCTCACGCTAAGCGCGGCCAGCGATAATTTTCGCTGCCGCTTGATAATATGCCCCTCCCCCATGTTAGGGATGCCTTAGTCTGGAATTTAACAGACGTTAAATTCCAGCGTTAAGGCATAGTTAACGCGATTTCAAATATCGCTACCCCTCGTTGATAATATCGCGAAGCTGGGTTAGCGATATTTTCACGTGGGGTTTTGTCAGGCACGCCTCCTTTGCATCTCATTAGCGATGCGAGGCGTGCTGACAACGGGTGCTAAGGCAAGGAAACACGCGCTAGCGTGTCCTTGTTAATATAGCGATAATATTATCGCCGCTTTTCACCTGAAAACGGACGCTAAAGCGCCGATAATCTTATCGCGGCCCCTTGATAATATGCCCCTCAGTTAGTAACTGTTTTTTCAGTAAAGGGAAATAGACCTGCCTCAAAGACAGCTCATGCAGAGAGAAAACACCTCAGCAATAGATTACAGCAGAAAAACCCTGTCTCACATACACGCCATCCAGAAAGACACAGACTCAGAGACATACCCTTGAAAACAGCACTTGACGAAAAGACAGACTTCCAGAGAGAATATGGTTGTGCAAAGTCATGAAGCCTGACAGCTCATAAAAAAATTGCCAGCGCTGTTAATTTTATGTATGGTAATTTATAAAGCACATACATACTGATTTACAAATTTAATGGAGAAACGCACAGCAGTGAAATATTGAATAGGCAGCCATGAGCATGGAATTCTTAGGGAGTGGGGGGGGGGGGAGAAAAGCTCCCTTGACCTCGGATGGGTAGGGTGATTAGTGGTATGTAGTAGTCCACCCGGGAAGATGGTGGTCTTTGGAAAGTTCAGCAGCATGGTGGTGATTTTACAACAAAATATTAATTTTCAAGCTGACAAATGTAAAAACGACAAAAGGGGTCCTTCTTTGCAGAAGGAAGTTTCTGCAAACCACGCACGTCTGACAGCAGCAGCCACTTGTCTGTGTGTGGAAACATAATGGAAGCAGTGACCTCTCATTTTCACCATCTTGGTTATTCTGTCATGGTGGTTTCAAGATTGGGAAACACAAAAGCATAGCACCACCTAAACAAATCCTTGCAGCTCGTCCCCTTTCTGCTGGGTTGTACATCCAGTTGCAGGTAGTCGATGCACTTGTAACTTTGCAAATTCGGGCACATTCTCGGCACTTGATATTTCTAGATAAAGTATGAAAATCTAAGAATTTACCAGGGCATGTTGGGGAAATTTAAAATTGGCCCAGTCCTAATATAGATTCTGTCTCTGAGACCCTAAAGCAGTGAATGTCGACCGACTGTGGCCCAGCTCAACAGGGTTGGATTCAAAGAGTGAAGAGCCATGTGAAATGTGGCAGTCCTCCTCCTCTCCTGTTTGGCCTGCACGGAAACCACAGACATCAAGGAGGCCAGAGAAAGCTGCCCAGGAATTATCCAATGTCTCACTAGAACCTACTCCATAAATGCAGCTGTACTAATTGGTGACTAGGGTTGGAAAACACACTCACCATGTGCCATTTCCGACTTGTTTTTATATTTACAAACCACCGTCTTGTGCTTTCAGTATCCAATAGCCTCCATCTGGTGTGGTATTGAGCAGATGCCCCCACCCTTAGTGGCATGGTTGGCAGATGAAGTGCCAGTGACGCACACTTTATTGTGATAACTGTGTTAATACTGGTTGGTGTCTCTTCCTTCACCTTATCTTCCATGAAGTCGTTTTTCAATTTTTGACCGAGCTACCTCAAGAAAGTCTGGGAGGATTTATAGTCCCAGTTTTCCTTCTCAGACTGACTACTCAGTATCGTTATCAGTAGGGAACACATACAGTCTGACTTTGATAGTTCTGAGTGATTCTAACAACAACTTCACGGATCTGGGAAAAGCATGGACATCATTTAGGAGCTACAAGCGACAGCAGCTGCTACCCCTAGCCTGCACCTTGCAACCCCTGGCACTTCCCTTGTAATCCTGACCTTAAAGGTGGTAAAAGCAGTGCCAAGAACAGACGGTAAACTGTGTCCTCATGAGCACTGTTCACTTTCTGCAGCTCCCACTGAAACACTGCACTTTCTGGTCTACAAAACAAATACATTTGGAGGCAGAGCTGTACAGTGGACAAGATGGCTGCGTTTTTATGAGCTCCATGTTTAGCGCTTCTTCCAGGGAGCTGGAGGTCTGCTGAGGAGGGTTTTTCCCCCAGGCAGCATGATAAGGATCACTGGTGGGCTAGAGAGTTTGCTGAGTTACGTGTGGATCCCAGAGGATCATACAGAAGGAACTGGAGAGGATCTCCTTTCTACAGAACCTACAGGCAACATGGAGATGGTGATCATGATTGCTGTGGGGAGAATAGGTGGCATGGGAAACAAATTTACAGGGATGGAGGAAACTATGAAAGAAAGGAGTTTCGTATTAGTGCAGGTGGATAATCGGGTGTGCCGTGCAGAGGAGGAGCTTGGGAGACAGGTGCATTTTAGAAATAGAGTCACCAGAACAATGATGGCTGTTGACAGCAAAGTTGAAAATGTGGAGATTCTGTGTCGTATGGTCAAAATGCAGGAGTCGGCACTTAAACATTGGGCATGATGGAATTGGCCCCACTGGCCGTGATGAAGGCGCTGTGGTTAGACAGGTATATAGGATGCCTCCTAAGACTTACCATTCTTGGCCACACAAGAGGGAGGCATGATGACAGTGGTCATTGTGATCTTGCATGACCCAGATCTCTACTACCCGATTTTTAAAAGGGATGCACGCTTAAAGCAAGTGTCAGGACGGCAGATTCTAATTTTCCCTGATATGAGTTCAGGAACGCAGCTTAGGAGAAAAAGAGATACATCTGATTAATAGGGAACTGAAGAACACAGGAGTCTCAACTTCGGTGTGGTTCCCTGCCCAGTTGGACGTGCAGTGAGACAGAAAGCACCTCTTCTTTGTCCAGGCCAAAGCTGCATAATTCTGTTTGAAATGTTTGAAGGTTTCTCTGGCAAACAAGTTGATGACTGGTGGTCCTAAGCTGCAAAGTGGTGGTATGCTAGTGCTCCCAGTTTGAGAATACTCAGGGGCCTTAGGGGCATGGGGTGATTTTGTAGATTTTCTCGGATAGTTTTGTCTAGTATTATGATGTGCTACTCTGATCGGTCTCCTGTGATATTCCCCACTCCTGTGATTCCCTTCCCAATTCACTGATGGAGCAAAATATCTCTTGTATAGTGGCGCACCATACCGCAAAGTTTGATGGACAAGGTTCTGTTTGCTGTATTCTTTAAAAATATAAAACATAAATTAAATATATTTAGCAGTACAGTATGTACTCTTAAGAGTACATCATAAAATAAAATGCATTTAAAACAACATACATATTTTCAGCTTGTATTCATGTTTCATTATTGTGATTACATGAAAAATTATGTGCTTGAATATAACCTCTGTGACTCACGTGAGGAGTAGGGCCCCACAAATGATCACAAAACAAAACTATGTAAACAGGATAAGGAGTGATTCACACCAATACCGTAGTTTACATTTAATATTTGATCCATATGAATTAGTACAGGTTGACATAACGAGTTCTGCATTTTTTTTTTTTAATCTCATTTTTTGATTGTCTTCTTGTCACTTATCTATACATTTTCTCTTTGAGGTATACACTAGGCTTCTGTAATGTCAATTATTATGATTTCAAGGTCATGTGGCATTAGTTCATGGGATTCAGGGTCCAAGCTCATGTGATGCTACATCCTGTGATGCCACTAAGGTCAAAGGCAGTGCAGTGTCACCTCTGTTACACCAGGCATTTTGGTGAATCGATTTAAATGGGAAAAAGGCCTAATAATGTAATTCTGAGACAAATCCTTGCCGGGAAACCAATCCCCAGTGACATACCAACTAATGGAGATATCACGCCTCTAATATAAAGGCTTATGAAGAGATATTCTACCTCAGCTACAGACCTACAGATAAAAATGTCCTCCTTAGAGATAGATCCAAACAGAAAAAAAGCTTCAGAGCAAGCGCAAAGTGACTGATTTAGAGTGCGGAGGACAGACTTTATCCTGTCAGGGTGACGGAGTGAAATACTCCATCATCCTGATGGAGTACCCGTCCTCCACATTTAGAGATGTCCACTGGCCCTGTGGACATCTGTTAACATTGGCAAAAAACACCATCACAGCAGTTCCTGTTAATGTGTTTATAGTTTTACAGATGGCTCCATCAACCATGATGGCTGCCAGTCAAACTTCTAACTTGTGATTGTGTTTTTTTTCCAAAAACAAAATCTCAAAGTGAGACTTTGTTTTTGAAAACCAAAAACTAATGACCCTCGTACCATTGGAGTTGTCTCCCATGGTGTGAGTCATGTAAATGCTTTCAATGCCCCTTACCTCCAGGTTTTGCACAGCGGTAAGGGAGAGTGGAAACTGACCATTCAAACGCCCACTCTAAATAGGGTGAGCCGTCGAATGGCCAAAATTCTGACAGCCTGTAGGCTGCTAGTCCATCAGAGGAGTATGTCAGTGACAGAGCCGGAGTAGGTTTCATTGCTGACATACTTAAGACCCGGCTGAATGTTGGCGGACCAACAGTTTGGCAGAGTCGGTACTCTGTTGCCATTGCGAAGGACTACCCTCTCCGCCAAAACGTAAACTAGGCCCAGGCAGCCTTTCAGATCCATGCCAAGACATTATGATGCATGATAATTCGCTACAGGTTAAGTGCCATGTCAAAAGAGGGTCACCACTTTTCCAACTTTATTTTGAAAGATCTTTTAAAAGGCTATTATTACTATGGTTTGATATCTCGCTTACCTATGATGGGTGTGTCAATAGTATTTTTCAAAGTAGCAGACAAATATGTTTAAGTTTTCAGATAATTGTGTGGGCTGTGATAGGGGACTGGGCTGGGTAAGGTGGTCGTTTTGAGAATGGCATCATTGTCTGTTCTGCTGTGGGTTCTACTGTGTGAAGTAAACACCATTTGGGACTGCTTGCATTTTTAGCAACTCTGAAAATATGTCCGTCTCTTCTCAGCAAAGTCTTTTCTGAGCCAAAATAGAAAAACATGTTTCTCCGAATATATCTGCACGCTGGTGCCTTTGTGAACGTGTGTGATTTCCGTGTGCCTATCAATCTGGCTGCCTGTGCGTTGTGTCACACAGTAGATGGGACCCTATCGCTGAGTGCCTCAGTTTAGGTTGGTCCTCTTGAAACCATGTTTGAAGGTCTGTTTATGGGTGCTTTTGTGTCTGTCATTGTAGATAGGTACATATGTGTGTCTGTCTGTGTGTGTGCATTGCCTGTGCATTGCCTAATGTCCTCCAGTGGTTTTAAGTGCGGGGCACGGTTTGATACTGCAATATTAAGTTTTAAATATTGTGCTACAAATATATTGTAGCAAAAATATCAGTAACCAAAATATTGACAAGGTAAATAGATATAGGTAAGCATAAACGTGCTATACTTAAATCCACAAATGTCTACTATCACAATACATACACAGAAATTTCTTCACCAACCACCCAGGCATCCAGACACTCCCGTTCCACAGGACCCCTACTGACACATTCCATGCATGCACAGATCCAGATCAGGAGGACGGGCATTTTCTTCTATTGCTCCTAAAGCATGAAACCTTCTCCCACTGCACATCAGAGCCTCCTTCTCCTCTCTTCTTGAATTCCGCAAGAAGCTGAAAACCTGGCTTTTCAATTAACCAACCTACCAGAGGCAGGGCAAGGCACACACACCTGCTCAGCGCCAAAATGCCCTCAAGGGTGATAGTGTGCTTTAAAAATACACATACCATAACAAACATGTGAAGCGAAGAATAGTAAATCTAGACTAATTAATATATACTTACCTCCACAATATTTTGGTTGTCGATATGGTTGCAGTGATATTTTTGTAGCACAATAGTTCTTTAGTCAATATTCAGACATACAATTGCTACTGGGAATTATTTACCATCCACCAAATATAGAGATGACCGTTGGCCCAGCCGTCATCTCTGTACATTGAAAGGAGCTGCCGTCACAACTGCTCCTTCCAATATGCAAAAAGTTTGAAAGACGGCCTTCATCGTTTCTGATAAGTGTCCACCATACTTTTTCAATCTTTTGTTTTCTAGAACCAAACTTCCAAAGTGGGAGATGACTTTCCTATTAGAGGCTGATAGGTCCTCAACGGAGAGACTCTGAGGGAACGTGCTCTCCTCTAAGGAGACAGCCTTATTGGGGCTGAGTTGGTCCTATATGATGTTGTCTGACTTTGGTATAATTAAATAATTTTTCAAAATATGCCTAATGAGTGGTGCTTGTATACAATGTGTGGTTTTTAGATATATGGTATTGTCTTTCTTGCTAGTGGGTTTGTAAATCAACAAATCTTCCTAATTGATGGTGCTAACATTGCTTTTAGCCTCCAATAATTCTTGTTTCGGAAACCCTTGTTTCCTAAATCTGGATAACATCGTACCCTTTCCTTTCTGAAGCACATCCTTCGAACTGCATTTCCTGCGTGACCTAAACAGTTCACCAAAGGGGATGCTCCTTTTAAGTCCAGGAGGATGGCTACTATGTGCATGCCAGTAAATTGTATGAACATAGTTGCCATCCTCATGGTCTTAAATGGCAAGAAAGACGCATTGCCGAATCACGTTGCTTGTGCTACAATAAAGTTAACTCTTGATTTCAAACCCTAAGTAGTTCTGACATCTGTTCAATGGTCCTGGGTGAATTGCTTTGAGGATATCTATCTATCTATCTATCTATCTATCTATCTATCTATCTGTCTGTCTGTCTGTCTATCTATGTATCTATCAAAAAATTGTTTGCAACTGGCAATTATCTGGCTGAGCTATCACCTGTTATATGCTATCCTCAGGTCTGCTCTTTCCATCCTGCCCTTGGGGAATTCGGGGTTCTTGGTTCAGTGGTCCAAGGTCAAGAATTGCTGTATCAGGTCTCACTGCCTGGTACAATAGTTTAGCAAAGTACTGTAGCAGCATGACGTTGATTGTGCTGAGCCTGGCGCAGGGGTACATGATGCAGAGATTAAGGCGCAGGGGTACATGGTGCAGAGATTACTGGTACCCCTGCTGCACTCGAGCAGCACAAGGCTCTAGGACTATGCGTGGCACCATAAGAGGTCGTAAACTGACCAACATCACTTTGGATAATAGCAGTCCCATTTATTTAAAGCGCTCAGAAAGCATAAGGATGAAGCATAGCATTAAAATTGAGTTGTGATTCTTTCAGATCCCGAAAAATCACCTCCGCCCATATCTATCTATCTATCTATCTATCTATCTATCTATCTATCTATCTATCTATCTATCTATCTATCTATCTATCTATCTATCTATCTCCATAGGTTCAGGAGCGGGAGCCTCTCCTCAGACATCACTTCCGAATCCATTAAATCTGCTACTCTATTTTTAGCTCAGACTGTGGAGACAGCCGCATTAGCCAAGGACACTGCTTGCTTTGGCGCTCCTGTGCTGGACTGTGAGTGATTGAGCGCCTGAGCGAGGAGTTTTTCTTTAACAGATTCGCTGATTGTGCGGTTTCGGCGCTGTCGTGGAAACCGCTTCCAAACCGCCAGCTGCCTGTAGAATTTTGTAAATCTCATGTTCACCCATTATCCACTCACGTGGAATCGGAAGCATCGCCTGAGCGGATAATGCGTGTTTAATCTGCGGTAGGCTGTGCGTACTTTAAATGGGGGTTATTTTGAGGGCCACCGCACAATGATGAGTGCGCCTCATATTTAAACACATTTCAAAGTACTTAAACGTGTGTTCCGCAAATGTTCACACTTGGTTCACTTTGGTCCAATGTATAACTTTTATGATGTTCCAAGTGAGATTCGAATTTAGATTACTGCCTACGCCTTCATGACAGTCAGTGGCAAGGTGAGTATGTACGTGTGCGTGTCTGAATGACCGTCTGTGTCTGTCTGTCAATATATGTCTGGGTATGTGTCTGGTTTAGTCTCCTAGCCCTGTTGGTTACAAGAAACACGTTTATTTTCTAGGAAGTATTTCCTGTCTCCCTAACGGAGCTAGGATTCTGAATCCTTTACATGACTCGGCCGTGTAGCTTCATTTAGGGATTCTTTAGGCCCTATGCTAGCTGTGGTGGGGGGAGGGGGGTGGGGAATAGTTTCTAATTTCACAACAATCACGTCATATGCGAAGCAGGCATGGCATGAGGGGGCCTAAGAGGCAGGGGAAAGGGAGGGCAGCAGGCCTGGTTCTAGAGGGTGGGCCAGGTGGGCCAGGCCCACCCAAGGAATACCCTGGCCCACCCAAGGCCATTAAGAACAGAAAAACAAGCGTTTTTCACCTTAATTTTCACAGGAGTGCGGCCCTGTGGGATCTCCCTTATCGATTATTTTAATGAGTAACACCATTGACATAGGATACTTTCAGGCCTGGGGAGAGGTGTGAAGTCAGCAGAATTAATTAGCTGCTATGATGCACAAATGACCAGCATAGATAGCCTGAAAACTGATTATGATTCTGGGCTTATTGCTTCGTATTTGTAAACTTCAATGCTTTGCAAAGTAAAAAGCTGCCAACGTTTTTTAAAAACATGAAAAGCTGTAAAGTGGCTCTGTATGGCAGCAGAAACATTTCTGCTGCTGCACATGACCAGGAGCCTGCTGCAGTCTTAAAGCTCTGCATCTTAAAGATTTCACAAGCAGCGTCCTTCCCCTTCCGCAAAGCCGGAAGCACATCAAAGAAAGCAAAGTATGTGGCTCTTTGGGTTCTGATTATTGTGTTAAAAATGTCAAATAATGCCAATACCTAAAATATCAGATCAATTAAATACATTGTTGTTTTTGGCCAGTACACATTCATCTTCATGACCCACCCATGCTTCTTTATGGCCCTCCCAAAGAAAACATTGTAGAGCCGGGCCTGGAGGGCAGCGCAGATTAGGGTTACTTGAAAGGCAAATTGTTGTAAAATAGCCAACAGTTTTATTAGGAACTTCAAAACACAGAGGAGAGAAAGAGAGTGTGTGTGTGTATGTGTTTGTCTGTTGTGTCGATAAAATCTGAGTGGAAATCCGACAGACACTTTGCCATACCCGAATGAAAGCGCCTATACCCTAGAGCATTAATTTATTAGGGGGCTGTAACACCCCCAAGCAACTCCCCTGAAGCTACGTCCCTGCCATGTCTGCATTGTATTTTTTCTAACTCAGCTTTAAAAATGTTAAGGCAAGGTTCAAAATTAATGCCCTGTTGTGCAGGATGAGTTTTCTTCAAGAATGGCAGGGACATTTGTTTAGGTCGAGCCTAGCGGCAGCGCGCATGCGCTGCTCGCTCTGTGAGACTGCTATAGTAGAGTATGGGAGAGAAGCCGCGCCCACTCTCCGCCCATATTTTTCATTGGCTTGTGTCATTGTCTTTCATAAATGCTGCTTTCGAATTCGTTAGTCCCTCCTTAGTACCGCCTTGTCTTCATTTGTAACCTCCCATGGCGACTGGCCCCTTTACTTCGGTTGTTACACAGGACCTGTTATTTAGTCTGTAAGCACTATTTACTTTCTTGAGTTTCTCTTACTGCAGGCCGCACGCGCGCTGCTTCAGCTGAAACCGCTTGTGTTTTTTTAAGCAGCACGGCCGCCCCCGTAACACGGGTGCCCGCTTTCAATCAATTTATCCCGGCATTATCTTGTGTCTGTTTCAACCCCCCAAGTAAAATTGATTCAGAAATGATTAGCGAATTAAGTCATGTGAATTCCAGGTAGCACATAATCGTGTGCTAATGGGCTGAAGCTGACAACAGCACATCTGTGTTACATGTCATCTGTACTAAAGCCACCTGATGGGTTGTTTTCAAAAGCCTGTTTTATTAACACCATCACCACCACCACCACTAATACCACCACCACCAATACCACCACCAGTACCACCACTAACAATACCACCACCACCAATACCCCGAATACCACCACCACCAATACCACCACCCCGAATACCTCCACCACCAATACCACCAATACCACCACCAATACCACCCCCAATACCACCACCTCCACCACCACCAATACCACCACCAATACCACCACCACCAATACCATCACCACCAATACCACCACCAATACCACCACCACCACCAATACCACCACCACCAATACCACCACCACTACCACCAATACCACCACCACTACCACCAATACCACCACCACCAATACCAATACCACCAATACCAATACAACCACCTCAGCACCTCTCGCTCACTAGTAATAGCAGGGGCACTGTACGAGGCCGAAGCTGCAGCCGAGACCATCCCTCCCTCCCTCCATGCCTGACATAAAGCACAGCCCGCCCTGCACCAGGAGGTGAAGCCAGGGCCCTACTACAGCTGGAGTGTTTTTTATTAGGTCAAAGATAGCAATGACATTACGCAATGCCACACTGCACACTCAAATCCTGGAGAGGGCAGGAAATAGCCCCACCTCCCACTCTTCCTCCTGAGCTGCGACAGTGTCATCACAGAGCGAAAGGTGTTGGAGCACTTTGTTAGTGTTTATAGCTCGGATCATATGTAACTCTCACTTCACACTTTGTGTCTGTGTAATTTACAACACTTACACATCTTTTTCACTGCACTATTTAGCACTACTTTGAAGACGTCGCAGGCCAGTCTCTTCCTCTGATATCTACAATATAACAAGCGGTCGAGAAGGCCCTTTATTGCAATGCAATAGGTCTCGCAATTGCGAGAGTTTAA
Source organism: Calotriton arnoldi (assembly GCA_963921515.1). NCBI lineage: Eukaryota > Metazoa > Chordata > Amphibia > Caudata > Salamandridae > Calotriton > Calotriton arnoldi. The sequence goes on along the minus strand of CAWUFW010008375.1, from coordinate 818,325 downwards.
GCTATTAGAATTGTAAATGACAATGCCTTTTATTTATGATTTAAAACCCAAAACATAAATAAAAGGCTTTGTCATTTACAATGCCAATAGCTCAAACTTGCGTGAATGCAAGACCTATTGCATTGCAAATGCTTGTTTTATTTTCCTGCCCAGGTATAAAATGCCTTTTTTGATGGTTACAGGCAGGGGAAATCAGTGACTGTAGGTTTGTCCAATATAGGGTATGGCATCCACTATTGTGACCCCATAGACCTGAGGTAGGCGGATCCAGCTGCAGGATCCTAAATCCAGCAATCTACCCACTTCTAAATGGAGGAGAGGAGCTGATCGTTTGGCAAAGGGGGAGAATGCTAATTTATGGTGGAAGTCCTGCTCTGCCAAACATTAAATGAACCCCTATTCGAGGCAGTGGTGTGAAGATTTCTACACGCCCAGTTTTTCAGTATCATAATTAATACACATCAATGGTGCCAGAATATTGTAGCCAATACATTTTTTTACATATATATTGTGTCCAAAATATCTTTTTCAAAAACAGCACACAGTTGGAGTTCATAATAGAAGATCTATACCCAGTGGGATGCTATTTTTGTAAACTGTATTTAATCATGATAGTTATGTCAGACAATATTATTGTGTGCAATATTCTGACACACAACCACTCTTTCTCGGACTAGTGGAACCTTCTGATCTGGTGCAGAAAATCATGCCTGGGCCCAGAAAGGACACCTGAAAGCTTACCTGAACCCACCCGAAGGAAAATGATCAGCAGTTTGTTTGGAGCTAACATTTATTAGGTCTTCGTCAGGGCATTAGGGTGTTGCTCTAACAAATACTGGACCACATGGCCAGTATTTGTTTGGTTACAGGGGATCTGGTCATAGGTGTACCATCAAACACCATAGGAGCATAGTTAAAGTTTTATGCAGCAGGCTAAAAAGGAGACATTTCTATTGAATCCCCCAATCCAGACTTCTTCCGCCGCAAAATCGCCGACATCCACGACAGCTTCAACACCACGACCGCCCCGGCAACCACCGAGACCACTGCCCCCACAACCACCAACCGCCTGCTCTCCTGGACCAACATCAACGACGAGGACACCAGCGAGATCATGAACACCATCCACTCCGGTTCACCGCTAGACCCGTGCCCTCACCACATCTTCAACAAAGCCAGTACAGCCATCGCGCCCCATCTCCGGAAAATAATCAACATCTCCTTCGAGACAGCAACCTTCCCGGAAAGCTGGAAGCACGCCGAGATCACCGCCTTTCTCAAGAAACCCAAGGCAGACCCCAAGGACCTCAAGAACTTCCGACCCATCTCTCTGCTCCCGTTCCCCGCGAAGGTCACCGAGAAAATCGTCAACAAACAACTGACCCGCTACCTCGAGGAGAACAACATCCTGGACCCTTCCCAGTCCGGCTTCCGCAGCAACCACAGCACCGAAACCGCCCTCATCGCCGCCACCGATGACATCAGGACCCTGCTAGACAACGGAGAAACAGCAGCCCTCATCCTCCTGGACCTATCAGCCGCCTTCGACACGGTCTGCCACCACACACTACGAACACGCCTTCACGACGCAGGGATCCAAGAGAAGGCCCTGGACTGGACCACATCCTTCCTTTCCGGCAGAACACAAAGCGTCCGCCTCGCCCCTTCCGATCCAAGGCCACCAAGATCATCTGCGGCGTACCCCAAGGCTCCTCCCTCAGCCCAACGCTGTTCAACATCTACATGGCACCCCTCGCCCACGTCGCCCGACAGCACAACCTCAACATCATCTCCTACGCCGACGACACCCAGCTGATCCTCTCCCTCACCAAAGACCCTCACACCGCCAAAGCCCACCTCCACGAAGGAATGAAGGCCGTCGCCGAATGGATGAGGACCAGCCGCCTGAAGCTGAACTCGGACAAGACGGAGGTCCTCATCCTTGGTTCCAACCCTTCAGCCTGGGACGACTCCTGGTGGCCAACATCACTGGGAACAGCCCCGCCACCCACCGACCACGTACGCAACCTAGGGGTCATCCTCGACCCCACCCTCTCCATGACTAAGCAGGTCAACGCCGTTTCCTCATCCTGCTTCAACATCCTCCGAATGCTCCGCAGGATCTTCAAGTGGATCCCCACCGAAACAAGAAAAACAGTCACCCAGGCCCTCGTCACCAGCAGGCTGGACTACGGAAACGCCCTCTACGCAGGAACGACGGCTAAGCTCCTGAGACGGCTGCAACGCATCCAGAACGCCTCTGCACGTCTTATCCTCGACATCCCCCGACGCAGCCACATCACACCCCACCTGAGAGACCTGCACTGGCTCCCTGTCAACAAGAGGATAACCTTCAAGCTCCTCACCCACGCACACAAAGCACTCCACAACTCCGGACCAGCCTACCTCAACAGACGACTCAGCTTCTACACCCCCACCCGCCAGCTCCGCTCGACCAGCCTCGCCCTCGCCACAGTCCCCCGCATCCGGAAAACGACCGCCGGCGGCAGATCCTTCTCCCACCTCGCCGCCAAGACCTGGAACACCCTCCCCACCAACCTCCGACAGACCCAAGACCTACTGGCCTTCAGAAGACTCCTCAAGACCTGGCTCTTCGATCAGTAGCAGCACCACCCCCCTCTTCCCCCAGCGCCTTGAGACCCTCGCGGGTATGTAGTGCGCTTTATAAGTGACATGATTGATTGATTGATTGATAAACAACCTCTTTAAGGAGATCTGTGTACAAGAAATGCTCAGGAACTGTGGAGATGATCATGCACATATAGTGGCCCTCCAGTGGAGGCACGTCATCCCTGGTATGCATTAACAAAGTCTTATCCCACACCATTGGTGAAAGGGAGGTTACTGTTACTGGTGACTAGAATCATAGCATTCCTTAGTGATAAGACTGTCACTAAACAAGCAGCCACCCCTTGGCCAGATTAATGAAGTTCTCTGGCTCAAGATAGGCTCTATGGGTGTATCACATAAGGTGAGCAATGGGAGCACTTAGTTAAAACCCAATCTCTGCCACAGTTTCGGGCTGACTGGTATCTTAAGTAGGTGAAGAGCTGCAGCAGCACTATTTGACAAATTTAGCCTGTGGTAAATGTTTTTTTGTCGTCACAGGAACTTTCAAGGCACGTACTGCTTTTGTCTGGAAATGAAGAAGTGTATGTTTAAATAGCTCAAGAAATTAACAAAAAATAACACAAAACCATGTATAAAGCAACATAACTACACAATTAACACATAACATACCATATCACAACAAAATAGTCATACCACAACACACCAACCATAGTGCAGCATAACAGTATCACATTGTCATAATGCAGCACAAAAACACAGCAGCACAAAAAACACATCACTAACACAACAAAATTCCACACAACAAATGTTCACAAACATTCTTGTCACGTAACTCCAGTACTCTTTTTTCATAATACAGTGATAAAAAGTGTTTGGAGCATGCACTGCCTTAACTTACCATCAAGGAAATGAAATAAAGCCAGTCTAAATTGTGTTGTGATCCAACCTTGTAACTTTGCCTTTTAGTAAGCTAACCTTATAACTTCTAGGATAAGAGGCAATCAGGTAAAAGTGAACTTTTTTCATATTTTGAGGGACAAAAGTAAAAAAAAAATTTTTAAAAAGCATTGGCAAAGCAAATACGTTTCGCCCATGCGACAGCTATTGGCTTTGCCAATATGTTTTGTCCATGTTGCACACCAGCGTGGCTGCTGGTCACCATGGCTAAAGGTTAGTGGGGTAAAGGAGAGTGGCATAGAGTGAAGTGTCGTAAGGTGGAGTAGAGTGGAGTGGCATGGAATGGTGTAGAGCCAAGTTGAGTGGTGTGGCATGGAGTGCTGTGGAGTGGTAGGGCATAGAGTGGAGTAGAGTTGAGTGGTGTAGAGTGGAATAGAGTGTCAGAGGGGAGTAGAGTGTCGTAGAGTGGAGTGGCATAAAGTGTTGTGGAGTGGTGTAGACAGAGGAGTTATGTAGAGGGTGTTATGTAGAGTAGAGTAGGATGTTGTAGAATAGAGTGGCATAGAGTGCAGTGGCATAGAGTAGAGTGGTGCAGAGTAGATTAGAATGGTGTAGAGTGCAGTGGCATAGAGTAGAGTGGTGCAGAGTAGATTAGAATGGTGTAGAGTGCAGTGGCGTAGAGTAGATTGTTTCTGAGTAGAGTGAAGTGGCATAGAGTGGATCGGAGCAGAGTAGAGTGGAGTGTACCAGAGTGGAGTGGCATAGAGTAGTGGTATAGAAATCAATGGCACGGAGTACAGTGCTGGAGAGTAGAGCGGCATACAGTGGAGTGGCATAGAGTGCAGTAGTGCAGAGTTGAGTGGCATAGAATAGAGTGGTGCAGAGTAAAGTGGCATAGGGAGCAGTGGCATAGAGTGGAGGGGCGCAGGTAGAGTGGAGTGTAGCAGGGTAGGATGGAGTGGCATAGAGCAGTAGTGTAGAGTGCAATGGCATAGAGTGCAGTGTTGTAGAGTAGAGTGGCATAGGGTGGAGTGGTGTAGAGTGAGAGTGTAGTAGTGCAGAGTAGAGTGGCGTAGAGTGCAGTGACATGCAGTCGAGTGGTGCAGGGTAGAGTACAATGGCATAGAGTGCAGTGGCGTAGAATGGAAATGCACAGAGTGCAGTTGAGTGGTTTAGAGTGCAGTGGTGTAGAGTGCAGTGGCACTGAGTGCAGTGCTGCCGAGTAGATTAGAGTGGATAAGAGTGGATTGGTGTAGAGTGCTGTGGCATAGAGTGGAGCGATGCAGAGCAGAGTGGCATAGAGTGCTCTGGCGTAGAGTGTAGTGGTGTAGAGTATAGTGGTGCAGAGTAGAGTGCAGTGGTGTAGAGTGTAGTGGCAGAGTAGACAGTTGTAGAGTGCAGTGGTGTACAGTAGTGTGCACTTGTGTAGAGTGGTGCAGTGTATAGTGGGGTAGAGAGCAGTGTCGTAGAGTACATTGGTGCAGAGTGAAATAGAGTGGTGTTGAGTACAGTTGAGTAGGGTACAATGACGTACAGTGCAGTGGTGTATAGTTCAGCAGTGTAAAGTTTTGCAGAGTAGAGTTCAGGGGCTTAGAGTGCAGTGATGCAGAGTAGATTACAGTTAATTGTTTTGAGTAGATTGGCGTAGAGTCCAAAGGCACAGAGTGCATTGGTTTTGAGCAAACGTATGTAGAGTGCATTGGCATAGAGCGAAGTGATGCAGAATAGAGTACAGTGATGCATAGCAAAGTGGAGTGGTGTGGAGTAGAGCGGAGTGGCACAGAGTGGCACAGAGTGAAGGGGTGCAGAGTGCAATGGCGCTGAGTGCAGTGGAGTACAGTAGATTGTTTCAGAGTAGAGTAGAGTGGAACACGCTAGAGTACAGTGGTGTAGAGTGTCGTAGAGTACAGAGTATATTAGAGTATTATAGAGTGGATTGGCATAGAGTGCACTGGCGTAGAGTGGTACAGAGTAGAGTGCATTGGCATAGAGTGCAGTGTTCTAGAGTAGAGTGGCATAGAGTGCAGTGATGACGAGTGCAATGGTGCATAGTGTAGTAGTGTGGATTAGAGTGCAATGGCGTAGACAGGTGTAGAGAAGAGAGACATAAAATTAAGTGGTGTACAGTGGAGTGGTGGAGTGCAGAGTGCAGTGACACAGTGTGGAGTGGGGTTGAGTGGGGTAGTGTGGAGTGGTGCAGAGTAGACTACAGTGGTGTGGAGTGATGTAGAGTGGAGTGGGGTAAAGTGAAGTATGCATGTTGTGGTTGCATACTGGCATTACAGACAACACATCTTTAATTGAAATGATCATTACATTTGCACAGCCATACAGTTTTATTGATAAAAGTATAGAGCTCACAAACGATAATGTGTGGAAATGTCATCACCTAGTGTATTGATTTGTTTTGATCTTATTACCATATTTGTTAACACCACACTTCAGAATTACCCAAAAATTTGCTTCATTTGTGCTTTTCTAATTCTGATAGATTCTGAAATATCTGCACAGTCCATTTACATACATTTACATTTTGTTGTACAGCCTTCCTCAAGCACAAACAGCCTTCCTCAAGCACACTCCCAGCAGCAAGCATGATTGCCACATAAATCCACTCACTTTAAAGTCAGAGAATCCAAAGTAAACATAAAGCTCCCTGGAAGACAGAGTCTGATATCTGATGTATGTCCTTGAATGCACAGCAAATATGACAAGGTAGGAACAAGATTTAATGACCTGTTTACAGAAATCCAGTACTGTTTGAAGACTATAGTAAATAGGGTTTGGCAAACAGAAGGGACAAACTCAAGCTGGACAGCCTAAAACAAATTTAGCCAGCAAATAGAAAGCAAGCAAATGTGAGTAACAAACTACAAAGCCAATGGTAAGCAATGGGCAGAATGCTTTCTCAGGGAAGCTTTCTGAATGTCCCCAAGAGGTCATTAGCTGCGCTGTCTGGTAGGCTTTGACCTAAAAATGTGGGATGGAATAGCTGCAGCAGACAACCCTTGTCTTTAATTTCACAAATAACCCCAAAACCCGAAGAATTTGTATTACTTGTATGTATTCTAGTAATAGTTTTTCAAGATGAACCACTTTATTTTCATTAGACCTGGAGCGAGAGGGAGCGGGGAAGAATTGCATGATTGGGTGATTCGAGGCGGTCTTGGTATCAGAGATGCACAGCTGTAAGGGCCTGGAATTACTCACTTTCATACAGGTGAATTTTAGTACAGGTGGAGGATGCATGGGTGAGAGTTAAGATCTATTTGCACTGTATGAGCCAAGATATCATGAGTGATGTAATACATGAGGTCATAAGCAGTGCTTTGCGGGCGTAAGTTATATTTAGCTCAGCTAACTATAACTGCTGAATTTCTCTTGTTTTGTACAAGTGAAATCTGAGCCTAACTATAACGTCCCTGTAACCTTTGTTTTTTTTTGTGAATATATATATATGTATATACCTTTCAGTGATAGCAGATGAGGAGACAGGGTTGTCCTATAGAAGTGCATCATCCCAGGTCTCTCATATCGCCATATCTCATGAGAGAACAACCTTCTCTTTCTTGACACCTGCAGCTGAATTTTACATAATCGAGACACGCACAGGCTTTACACTTCTTCTGACCTTGGTCCAGTAGTTCTTCATTCAGCTTTCAGATCTCACTGACTTCATTTCTTGAAGCAAGGGCTTTTATAGAAGAGTTACCTTCTCTAATAATGGTTGGAAAACCCAGAGGTATCCTTATTGGTTCAGATCCAACAATAATGATCTCGCCTTAGACCATCTGGAGTGAATCAGATTAATATTACTTCGTACCTGAATTTTGCCAATGTCTTTTAATGTATCACCTTGTGCTTGACCGATGGAGACCTCTGTACCATAGGATCCAATTCAAACTAAGGATTAACCTGATATTACCTCTTTCTGATCAACTTCAGCCAATACCTCTTTACATCATTACTTGAAAAACATCTAGGCCCTGGTAAATTTAAAACTAATCCAGAATAATTATTGTAATTTACATTTCATATTACTCTTGCTCCGCGTCATTCCCAAAATTGCACTATTACTCCACATCATGTAATTACATGTTGTGCCCAGCAAATATTTAATGTGAATGCGCCATTCACAGTAAAAAAAAAAAAAATTGAGAACACTGGAACAACGTGAATGGCAGAAAGCGATCAGCTGTTGTTCCTAGTGCTTTTGGTTTTTTGCAGTGCTTTTTAGCGTGAAATGCATCCTCACGTCTAACGTGGATGAGAGGATGCATTTTGTGCTAAAATGTAGCTCCAAATGACAGTTTTTCCCTTTGCATAATTATGCAAAAATGCATGTTATTTGGCTGAAATTTCGCATAATGAAGCAAAAGCAAACTTTGCAAATTTTGCCCAAAAATATATTCCATATTCTTTGGTGGCTCACTGTATGAAGGATGCTCTCAGCGCAGGCTTGAAAATTCTCTGAGAGTGTGCTCTACCTCTACACATTCAGCGGGTATCCTAGGACTCCATGCTGCAATGACCCTGATGTTAGCTAAAGCATCGAGGAAATTTTTGAAGCCTCAATAGGGAGGTAGGATGCCCCGTCCGGAGGGAGAATATTCCCTGAATAATCTTCGAAAATGCTTTCTGGATTACCTTTAGTTCTAATATTGTTAATAATTTAATCAGACAACTTAGTGCCCGATAAAGAGTCTGGCAGTCCACGGACAGCCAGATTTGTGGGGGTGCGGCGGTGGTGGTCTCCTGACCGCCCTATTACTATTTGGGCGGTCGGACCACCACAGCCCCCTACAGCCGCTAGGGATCTGCCATTCCTTGGGGGTGTTGCGGCGGTAAGGGGGGGCGCAATATGCTTGGTGGGAACACTGCAGTCCCGCCACGTATATTACAAGTTTCCTTTCTCCCAGCAGTGTCATGGAGGTTTCTCCTCCATGAACATCGCTGCGGAGAAGAAACACAGGGTGCCCTGCAAGCCCCCTGTGCCTCCTCCGCATGTGGATGCACACAGGGGGGTCACAACATATGCCATCCTGTGTGCATGGACACCTGTTTCTGCACAGCATGTACTTCTCAGTCCATGCTGTGCAGGAACTGTTTTTAGCGTTCCGATTGCGGTGCCCATTTTGAGGGCACAGCCGTGGGAACGTAAAGAAAAGCCTGCCACGGGAGGTAACTCCTAATCTGATGGGCAGTCTGACCATGGCTTTGGCGGTGCAGCGGCGGGGCGGACCTGGTGCCGTACCACCAAACTTGTAATCAGGCCCTTAGTAGGTTGGTGAAACCACATCTTAAAAAAACACACCTCACTTTGTTAATGCATAAGCACAAGGTGTTAAGTGTTAATACTGTATGAATGGTAGTTGAATCATGCTGTAGTTGTGATAATTTCACCACACTTTTATATGATTATTGACAAATTACATTGCACATTCGGTTGCATTTTTATCTAGCTTTGATGATAAAATATATGCCAATACTACATACTAAAAACTATGCGCATTCAGCAGATCCTACTCAGCGTTTTTCTTACATCAAAGGGCAGGAACACCATTTTCTTTGCACTGTCCTATTTACCTTCAGATTTAAAGAGATTGTGTAAATCATAGGCAGTTTTGCACTGGGCAGAGAACAAGTCTACGGGCCCGATTCACAGAACTAACTTACGACAAAATCCTAAACTTACTACCATTTTGGTATTCACAGAATGAACTTACTCATTTTGGTATTCACAGAATAAACTTACTCATTTTGGTATTCACAGAAGACACTTACACATTTTGTGTAACTTGCACATTTTGTGTAACTTACTCACTTTGTGTAACTTACACATTTTGTGTAACTTACACATTTGGTATTCACAGAAGGCACTTACTCATTGATGAGTAAGTGCCTTCTGTGAATACCAAAATGAGTAAGTTAATTCTGTGAATACCAAAATTGTTGTAAGTTCATTCTGTGAATACCAAAATGTGTAAGTTCATTCTGTGAATACCAAAATTGTTGTAAGTTCATTCTGTGAATACCCAAATGTGTAAGTTCATTCTGTGAATACCAAAATTGTTGTAAGTTCATTCTGTGAATACCCAAATGTGTAAGTTCATTCTGTGAATATCCAAATGTGTAAGTTCATTCTGTGAATACCCAAATGTGTAAGTTCATTCTGTGAATACCAAAATTGTTGTAAGTTTAGGATTTTGACGTAAGTTAGTTCTGTGAATCAGGCCCATCGTGTACACTCATTTTCTCCTAAACGGTGTGCCTCGTGTATTCTGAGTTATCTTCTAATGTTTTGGGTTTACCTTGTACTACCACAGCAGGTCCTTTTTGAAAGAACTCGCTTCAATAAGACACAGAGCAGCAGAACATTGTAGCACATTTCATATTTATTATTTATGGTTTATGGTGCCTCACCAGGAAGCACTTATGGATTCAAGACATCATGCCTTACAAAGAGATGCAACGCATTTGGGGCTCTTTCAAAGTCTGAGTATTCTTTTAAAATCATTGCAGCTTTGCGAAGTGTCTGTGATGCAACTATGAATCCATGTAAAGAGTACAACAAAACATTTGACAAAGATGAACTCAATCTTTTACATTCTGTTTAAACCCATTGAAGTAGTTGAGTTTTTTTCAGCAAAATGGGCACTTCTTGATTTGATTTATGCATTTATAAAGCGCACGAATGCCCGGGGGCGTCTACGCACTGAGGTCAGGTGGACCAGATAAGGTTGCCGTTGTGGTTGTACATAATATGTTAGTTGGTGAAGAGCCATGTTTTTAGTGCCTTCCTGAAGGATAGTAGCGTAGGGCTGTTCTTTATAGCGACCGGGAGTAGGTTCCATATCTTGACTGTCCCAGCAGAAAGTTTCTTCCACCCCAGCGTTCTTTCTTGAACCTAGGTGTTTGTAGGAGTTTACTATGTGCAGATCTTAAACTTCTAGACGGAACATACCAATTCAAATGAGTCCTCAAGAATTGAGGCCCGGCGCCGTGTACTGCTTTGAATTCTAGGCATTGGGATTTAAACTTAATCCTCTTGTCCACTGGGAGCCAATGAGAGCTCTTAGGCAGTGGGAGACAGGCTGGAACCTATGGATATCCAATAATAATCTGGCTGCCGCATTTTATTTTGAAGACGCTGCAACCTTTGTAGATGCTGTGATTGGATCCCCATGTACAGGGGATTACCATAGTCCAACCTGGATAAGGCTGATGCTGCACCCAGTGTTTTTAGGGAGGCTGGCGGGATGAAAGGGCGAACTTTCCTGATTATTTTTAGGATGAACCAAATGGTTGAGGTGAGGGTATTGATCTGATTGTCGAATGTCAGCTTGTCATTAAAAATGAATCCTAAGTTTTTGACCTTATGCACTGGGGCTGGGAAGTCGCCCAGACTGGAGGGCCACCATCTAGGTGACCAGAAGGATGTATCGAAGCCCAGCAGCAAGACCCCCGTCTTTCCGCCGTACAATTTTAGGCAGTTGGAACCCATCCACAGGTTTACCTGCGTCATGTAGCTGTTAAAACGATCAGCTGTCCGATCAATGTTACTTGAGACTGACACCACTAACTGGGTGTCGTCAGCGTATGAGACCACTTAGAAGCCAAACTGTCTGATGATTGTGGCCAGCGGGGTCACACATATATTAAAAAGCGTGGGGCTCAGGGACGATCCCTGTGGCACACCACAGGGAAGTTTAAAGGGCTCGGATGAAAAGGCTCCGGATTCTACTGAAAGTGTCCTATTGGAGAGAAAAGATGTCAACAACATAAGAGCGGTGTCTCTGATCCCCAGCTCAGATAGCCTGTTGGATAATATTTCGTGGTTTACAGTGTCGAAGGCCACCGATAGATCTAACAAAATCAGGGCAGCCTTACCCCCGTGTCCAGTATTGCTCTTAGTTCTTCTGCAGCCATGACCAGAGCTGTCTCAGTTCCATGCCCCTCCCGGAACCCATATTGTGAGGGGTCTAGGAGATCCCTGGAAGAGATGAATGCAGTGAGCTGTGAATTTAGTATTTTCTTTAGCACCTTAAGCGGAAAAGGTAGTCTGGAGGTGGGTCGATAGCTACTAGGATCAGCAGGGTCTAGATTCATTTTTTTTAAGAGTGAAAGAATTGATGCTATTTTCCAAGCATTCGGGAAAGTGCCTGACCAAATTATCTCATTAAATACTACACCTAATTGTTCACTAAACATTTCGGGGATTATGTGCAATACTTTGGGAGGACAGGGGTCCGCAGGGGCCCCTGATTTAGATGTTTTTACCACCTGAATGATCTGTTCTAATGTAGGGGGGAAAGGAGAGAAGCAGATTGGAAGGAATGGGATACGTGACTGCTGTAGTGTTCTCAGGAATGATATCAACGCAGTCCCGAAAGGATTTGTACACAGTCTCTACTTTATCTCTAAACGACTGTGCCAGTATGTTGCAGAATTCAACACTGCTTTCCATCCTAGGTGATGCTGGAAGTTTAGCTAATCTTTTAACCGTTGAAAAGAGCTCCTTGCTAGAGTTTCTTGCCTGTAGGATTTTTGATGAAAAGTATTTACTTTGTTCTTCCAGTATCAGTTTCTTATAGTTTGCCAGTGCTTGTGCATATTTTGTTTTTTCTATGGGGTCGAAGTTTGCTCTCCGCTGTCTTTCTACCCTTCTACAGATTTGTTTTTGTGCTCTTAGTTTTTCAGAGAACCCTGGTTTTGATGGATTTTTCCACCTGGAGAGGAAGGTTTTCACTGGAGCTAAAGGATCAACTGCGGTTTTAATCCAAGTGGAAAGCCTGTGGGCAGCAGTGTTAGCGTCGGTGGTAAGGTCTGGCTTTGTGCAAAATAGGGACGATTGTAGAGTGTGGGGGTTGATATTTCCCCAATCCCGACCTTTGACTGAGACCGGAGGGTTATGAGGTCTCGGGATGTGCTGATCCGTACTTAGTGTAAACATTATAGCTTTGTGGTCTGACCATGGGACGGGTAGCACTTCGGAGACCTTAAAGGATGGATTTGACGTGAAAATACCATCTAGGGTGTGCCCTGCGACATGGGTATCATGTTCAACGATCTGTGTCAGGGAAAAACAAGCCATGGTATTGACTTGTAAGGCTGTGTCATGGCCCTCCTGTTTTTCTAAGTGATAATTGAAGTCTCCTAATATTGTGAAATCAGACACATCTAAACTGGATTCTAAAAAAGGGCTAATGGTGTTCACAAAGGTGGTTCTTGCCCTTGGAGGCCTATATAAAAGAAGGCCCTTAAGTGTATAATTTTTACTTAATGTGATCTGAAAGGATAGTGTTTCACAGTCTGGGGAACTTTCAGCTGTGGATCCTGAAACTTGCAAATTGTCTCTAAAGATGATTGCTAGTCCCCCTCCCTCACTTATTTGCTCTGTCAGCTCTAATAGAATATCCTGCTGAAATTGCTAAGGCAAGGTCCGGGTCAGAGAATTCATCCGCCCATGTTTCTGTAACAAATGCCAGGTCGAGTTTATATGAGCCCACCATTTCTGCAAAATCTGTGCTGTGTTTTGGTAGGGACAATGTATTGATCAACATACCCTGGAATACCTTTGTGGTTCCTTGTTGTGATTGTTTGTGCTGGGGGACAGCAACCTTGACTTTAGTAAAGCTCAGGTGCATTTTACACTGATGGCACTGCTTGGGCTCACTTTGTAGATCTATTAGAGGGCAGGTAGAGTTTTTGTCTGCCTTATTTAGGATAAGTAGTTCCTTCCGGGAGTATTTAATAATGGACCTTGCCTCTGGGTGAAAATGCGCAGGAGTTGTGGCGCTGGATGCTGTCCAGGCGTGGATGGGAGCGTCCGCTGCAGGTCCGCTCCGGCATCAGGCTAAATAGGTGGTGCAGCGGGAAACTAGCCCGCGCACCACCCGGAAGTGCCTGCCTACCCCGGACGTGAGGGAGAACCGGTGACCGGAAGAACACGCCCTCCGCACAATCTGCACTAGCCGCGGCGGGACAGGGCCGGAACCGGGACACCGTTCTCCCCAAGTAAAACACCCCGTGTAGTAATCCCTAACAGTGTCAATAATAGCAGCGGGGAATACTGGGGTACGGGAATAGTAGCAGAAGAAGAAAGTGCAGTGTGCAACGAGATAGACAAATGAGGCAATGAGGCAAAAGCGTAGTAGCACAATGAGGCTCACATTAAAACCAATGAAAAGAATAAAAGTAGCAAAGATTTTTCACTATTTAAAAAAGTAGCAGCCGCGGCAACCTTACCTTTTTAAAGGACCTGCATTCAATGAGCTGAATGGTGACTAGTTAACTTTTTTGCAAAATGTCAAGCTTCGCATGTACAAAATAATTTTAATAACCTTTGATCTGTATGAGCTAGATATTACTTTGTGTTTGGCAAAATCTGCAAAATATGCTGCAAATGGTGGATTATGTGCAAGTGCAGCAAATTCATACTCATGTGGAAAGATCCGCGGCCATATGCGAGAAGTTACTGGCATCAGGCTGTAACAATCAACTCAAGTGCACTTAACCCTTCGGGTAGTGAAGTAGAGCAGTCCAAGGTTTACTCGGGGAGGTACTGTGGAATCTCAGAACTCAACAAAACATATCATAACAGTTATTAAATCAATATCCAGCCAGAGGTTTTGCATATGAAAAAATAGTTCATGCACACAACGCAGTACTGTGCATTTAACATTTAGAGGTTAGACATACAGAAAACAGTGGTTAAGGGAACAAGATAAAGGAAACGGTCGCTTTATGAGGGAGTCAGCTGTCATTACGCTGCTTTATTCCCCAATGACCAGATCTCGCAGTGAAATACAGTTAATGCACAATATGACCGATTGCCCTCCTGAAGGGACTGGGGTATCGCTCTTTCTCACTGCTTTTTTGGCTTACAGCCTTCCCAAAGAAGGTTCCGGATTTGTTTTTGAAAGCACGTAACATTGGTCCCAAAAGTGACCCGTCTTCCCTGTAATGTCACCAGGTTCTGTTGTGCTTTGGTGGTCAGTTGGTTAGCAAGTCGACCTGCTTCCACCAGCAAAGAGCAGGGGCTGAAAGGCTCTGGGTTGTCTTTGTCCTGCACAGGCCACTAGGAAAAGATGCACTGCCTCAGCCCCCAGTCCGCTGACTTTTCTATAATCTTTGATCTCGCACCTGGTTTGAAGGCCCATGCTCCATCTAAAGAGGCAGGTGGAAGAAGGCTGCTTGGGATCAAATATGTCCTGCTTGGGATTAGATAAGTCCTTGCTAGTAGTTCTTTCCTGGGCCCAAACGCTAATCCAGCATCGAAACAAAGTGAAGAGCCCACCCCGGTTGGTGTGTGTGATCCAACGGAGGTTGATGAACCCGCTGTTTGCGGTATGCGATCTCAATGTAGTATATACTTCTCAAGGTGCTTTAAATTCTGCTGATACGACAGCTGAGCTGCACTCATGGTTTCTCCAGGCCCTCATACAGTCACAAGCATTTTGTCTGGTTACAGGAAGACTATGGGATGTAGTTGGGCTCTCCATGAGCACCAAGCCATCACAGGCACTTCAGCAAACTCAACATCTACCGTAGGGCCAAGCCTCAACATATGACCCAAGAGCTCAGATCCTTCCCTGAGTAGAGCCGAGCTGTGTTCCACGCAGCCCCCTTCAGCTCCTTGCAGTCCTCCCCCTCTAGGTGCTATCTTCTGTGTTCAAGGACCGGCGAGGAGGTGAGACATGCAGACATAGGTGCAGCAGCGGGAGATCCCATCAACAACAGGCATGTGACCAAAGGGGTCCTCCTTTCTCACTCTACCTATGGGGCAAGTAGGTCCCAGGGCATAGGGCTGGAATAATACAGCCGTAAATCTGTGGTGGGTGACCCTGATCACCCCACGTAGTGGATACCTCACCTACACTGAATGGTAAGGTAGGAGCCCGTTGGTGTATGATAGGTCCTGATGAATGCCACGGACCCGTTTGGGCCACTAGGCAGAAACATGTTGACCATTAGTTATACGGTGGGGAGACCACGATATCCCCAACACACCGATCAGTTCTTTTAAACCCCATACAGATGTCAGTCATATTAAAAAGAGGTTTGACATCCGTAATGGCTTTTTAACTTCACTTTCTTGTTAAGGGCCCCCACTTAGCTTTAGAAGTGCACCCCTGTCTTCAGGTGTATGCCCGCCCTCTATCAAACCAAGTTTTTAGAGGGCGAGGACTGGTCAATGATGAAGCATGACACCAGGTGGTGTGTGAGACCAGTCTTTCACTTTTTGTGAGATGTCTACACTTATATAGTAGACCTTATAGCAATCAGGTCAATAACTAGGAGAGGCTCTGTGTGGTAATCACTTCAGCAAACTCAACATCTACCATAGGGCCAAGCCTCAACATATGACCCAAGAGCTCAGATCCTTCCCTGAGTAGCGCCGAGCTGTGTTCCACGCAGCCCCCTTCAGCTCCTCGCAGTCCTCCCCCTCTAGGTGCTATCTTCTGTGTTCAAGGACACTTCAAGCACCCCTTCTCAGTAGTCAGTTTGCTCCTTCCCACAAAGCAGCTCCTCCTAGAAGGTTGCAGAACTTCAAGGTTCTTTATTTCAAACTGGGTAGACCCCCCCCTCAATCTCCTGCAGCGCGCAAGACTTTCTCATCACCACTGATGTGGGACTCTGGTTTCTAGGAGAGAAATCCTGACCCTAGATTCTCGGGAGCAGACATGCAGTTCACAATCTTGTGTGGCCTCTCCAAATTCTGTATGTATCAATCTGGATCATGAAATCAAATTGTATTCCGGGTTTGCCGCATACATTTAACTCGCTTCACACATTCACATCTATGTCCATGTCCAAACTACACACGTGTCCCATCCCTTTCCCCATGGAAGGCCCAGTTTCAGGTGACTAACATGCATTTTAAAACACAGAGGAGGTCAGTAGGCCACTCCCCCACCCCCGTCCAGCAGATGACAGGTAAAAAGGTATGTCCAGCCACTATGATTTGCTGCTGCCACTACTGTGGGTCTTCTACAGCCCGGCGAGCTGGCAGTAGTCGTTCTCGGTAAAGGAGGGTGCACGTGCCATACCACAGAGCCC
This sequence comes from Calotriton arnoldi, assembly GCA_963921515.1. Lineage (NCBI taxonomy): Eukaryota > Metazoa > Chordata > Amphibia > Caudata > Salamandridae > Calotriton > Calotriton arnoldi. The sequence continues at coordinate 801,774 of CAWUFW010008375.1, read as the reverse complement.
AGCTGTGTGGCCAGTCATCAACATAGGCGTGATGGTTCTGTGTGCTGAGGCAAATATTTTAAAAACACAAAAACTCATAACGGGATCTTTTTCCCATCCTAAACATCACAAACTCATCTTATTCCAGGGGTACTGGCTATCACGTACAGCCACGTCACTTTTTTGAAAAGCTTCTGTGGGTGCGCTCTCATGACCACATCAATGGCCTGTCTCTATGGTCTCAAGCCAGCATAAGTCACTGTCACTCTCCTTTTCCTTATTTTTACACCATTTATTTTCATGAGTACATTTCAATGAACCCTCAAGTGCTGACACTACTGGCCTAACACTAGTTACTGAGCTCTGACTCTCTGCAGTTTCACCAGTCAGGTACACTGTGGAGTCAGTCCTTGCCCTGCCCTGGTCCATCCCGTTTTAAGAGTCTTGTTGATTCCCTGTCAGCTGCGTTTTACACCCCGGCATTCACAGCCAGGACTTCAGTGCAGTCTAATGTACTTCCATGCCACTGGCCTCATACAATGTAGAGTAGATAGAGGGAATGGGGCATTGGGGCCTAATTCATCGCTGCCCGTCGCCCGCCTCTTCCATCGCGAGGCATGAAGTCTCACTTATTTACTGTCGCGGGCCTTTTACACTCACGCGCAGGAGCGAGACTCGCTCACGCGACTCCCCGTGAAGAAAGAGAGCTGCGAGGAGGAAGACGCCGGCTGTAGGGAGAGATAAGTAGTACTGGATGTTAAATTACACATCCCTGCTGTCTGCGTCCTGCTGGCTTATGAAAATGCATCATATTGAATTAAAGTAAAGAAGACATATGACTTCCTGTTAATATGGGGGCCTCCCTGGGCTTTGAAAACGACTGCTCTCGGAAAGATTCAATTCGAGCCCTCTCCGCGACCTCCACCCGGGGACTGCATCCTTGGAAGGTAGCCGTGCAATGCAATGAGGCCTTATTAGAGAGCCGGAGAGCGCAGATCGTATTCATTCTTCGCTGCTCACGCAACATCAGAAGCCGCAGGAGCAGCAGAAGTGCGCACGGAACAAATGCGAGTTAGCCCCGCTAAGGGCCATACAAACAGATTAATCTGTAATGGAGACTAGAGGAGGGACACCGACACTGCTGGAAGATGTAGGCGCTAGAGAACGGCACTGGCGCTAGCAGCGGACACAGACACAACAGGTAGGCTTGGACATCGGCAGGAGACATGCACTGTACTGCAGAGGTCGTCAAACATTTAGTGACAAAAAAGTTGTGCAGTATTGCATTAACTTTCAGCCCTCCCCCACCCATTCCCCTGATCCATCACCCCACATGTCAGAGACGAAACATGCTAAAATGTTTAAGGGTGAACAGTGAACAATACTGCCAGACTAGCGTTAACTTAGAAGTTGTGATGATTGTGTGGGGCTAACTGCTAAGAAAGCATAACAAGTAAGATACCATGCAGCCCATGCACACATTTCCTCTCCGAACACTCAGTGCAAAGTGTGTCCAAGACTGTACGCAGCACATACAGCAAGGCACGTTTCTTTCACGCACACTGGACTGGTGCTGCAGTGAACACGAGCAGAGCCCACTTCCAGTGCTCAGACCCACTCTACCGGAGTCCAGTCTGTTATACCCACTGTACTCACCCTCTGACCTTCCCCACAGACACCCTCCTCAACGTGCTTCACCATTTGTTGACCCACGAGACACTTAGCAGATGATGAGAGATTCTTTCATAACAACGAGAAATCAACCCTTAGCTGTTCTGCACATTCCCTGAGGCTGTTACCAAAGACCGCCAGGGGCCTTCAGACGCCCTCTACTGCACTCGTAGACCTTCAGTCAGCTCTCACAGACCCCATGTAGCTCCCTACCAGCCAACAGACCCCCTGAGACGTCCTCTACACACTCTTGTAGACGATAAACTAGTCGTGATGTATACCTTTCTTGGCCCTCGGCCCCCCTTTGCTGACTCAGATATATTGCAAAGCATCTTTGCTAGCCCTCAGAATCTCACCCTGAGCTCTACCCTTTGGGTACTTCACAACCCTTTCAAAACCTCCACTAGCCTCAGGGCTCGTTCCCAGGCCCTCACAGAGCACGCAACTCTGGAGCACCTGCCACCAGATTTAAAGATCTCTGCCTGCCTGGCGGGGATCTCTGTGCATTCAGTGGAGCAAGCAGGTGATAAGAGGCATTTCTGGAAACATCCATAGCCCCGTATCTCAAGAGTCACCAGTCAAAGTTAAAAAGGTACATCACTTGTGGGTCCCAGTAGACTAAGGGCTCGTGTTGGGAAGAGGAACAAAGAACCAAGAGCAAAGGATACTGGAGGAACCCAAAGGGGCCAATATTTTTCAAAATCTTGTGGACCTGGCAGTCCCCCATGTATCGTCAGAAACCTTTACACACCACCAAAGCAGGAAAGCCCCCTGTTCTGCATTCACTGTGATAGATCACATGCTGTAAGAAGACTGTGCGAAGAGAGAGGCCTTCAAAAGGACAGGCCACAACGGGGTGCGGCAAGAGAGGGAGCTTCAAAAGGACAGTCCCCACATGGGACTGTGAAAAGAGAGGGTCCTGACCAGGGCCGGACTGGTCATAGTGGGCCGCCATGGTGGGGGCCGGTTTTGGGCCCCTGAGGGGCCTTTTTTGTTACCGGGGGCCGGCAATATCGGCCCCCTGTAACAAAATCGGCAGAAACCGGTCCTAACAAACAGCTCGGCCGCACTCCCCCCCTCCCCCTCAGGGGGGCCGGCCGGCCCTGGTCCTGACTCTCAGAAAGGTTTAAGGTTTACATGGGGTAGAGGGAAGAGTAAGCCCACCTGACACGGTCAATGCTCAGAACTGCTTACATCCACCTCTTGAATGTCATTGAGGCTATAGCTGACTCTTGGGCTGTTCCTCCAGTGCTGTTTGTTCCTTGTCTCTGTGACAGAACAGGCACGTGGTCCAGGACTCATCGTGGTTTGGGGGTTGCTGTCTCTAGTTGTCCCTTGAACAGACAGCCAAACGCCTTCTTGACTAAGCTTCACCCAGCTTGTCTTAGTTGGGAAGGGCGTGACTCTCCTAAGGTGTGCTTCTGAGGAATGCTACACACACCTCTCGCTGTTAAATCAAGACCATCAGCATCTCGATGTGCTGGCAAAGAAGCCTAATCTTTATTTGGCTTTAGGAAGCCATCGATGAGTAACAGCGTCGGTGCTGGTGCTTTCTTTAAAAATATATGCACGAGGGGGCGTGACCAAGATGGCGGACGAGTAGGACGTGCCTGCTCGCCGCTCCGGTCCTTCACCTAGGCCCTGGCCCTACAGCTACGTATAGCGAGCCCCAGGCGACGTACCTGGCTCCCTGCCGGACTGGTGAACACTTCAGGGACATCCTGGGCCCGAGAGCGGAGCTGCGCCATAGCGCGTTCCCCGAGACCGGGGTTCCTTGATCTGCGCCGCGAGGCTGGTGGCCTCCGTAGCTGACGACGAGCGGGCGCGCCTCGCGGCCACTTCGCACTCCGGGAGTGCACCCCCGCAGCGGCGCCTTGAGGCAGTCTAGGCAGCAATCGGCAGTGGCGCCCTTCGTCCTTCCAGTTGGGGGTGTCTATCTCCGCGGAGGGGAAGGCTGCCGACGGTGTGCCTCCCACATTGCAGAGAGAGTGGAGCAGCCCTGGGCCCTGTGATCGCCGGGAGAGACTGGACTGCGGGTGTGGGTGCAGGTGAGCCCGCTGTTGGAGACCCCGGGGCATTGCTACCCTTCCGGGCCCCGCGCCCTCCCTGTGTGACTCGGGTGGCGCCGCACCTCTCCCCTGGGCTCCCCATTGCTGCAAGAGGGGGGCCACAAGATCTCCCCGGAGCCTGGGATCTGCACGCCGGCGACACCCGGGGACAGCAGGCCTGAGCGACCATCTTGGCGGCATGGCGGCAGAGGTTCTTTGATCACGTTCCCTGGTGGGCCCGGCCGCCTCAGTGGGTGTTCCCCCCCCCCCTCACTGACGCATCATTTACAGGCCCGCACTGCAGGGGGACGGGCTGGGGACTGCTGGGAGCGACTGTCCCGGGCGGCGGGGCGAGCACCCTGGGAGAGGTGAGCAATGATCGTAGATACTGCAGAGGAGTATGCGGTCGGAGGGTGTGCGGCGAGACAAGCATTCACCAAGCCGTGGGACCTGGCTTCGAGGTGCTGCCTGGTGGGGGAAGGGAGCAGTGCTGCACATTTCTGGGCCTCCTTACACAGCGAGGTTTCGGGCTGCTTCGGAAGTGGAGGCTGGCCCTTTCGACATTCCCTCTGCACCAGCCCGCGCATTGCTCCGCTTTTTGGGGGGATCAGCATGCTTACAGGTGGCCACTGGTCCTGAGAGCAGCCCTTGGGAGGCGAGTGCTTTGAGGTGGTCACCCCGGAGAGCTGGTGGCGGCGTACTGTGGCCTGCAGATCTTGAGGTCTTTTCGTGGTTCCTGCTGTCGCAGTGCCTGCGCCCCCGACACCTGCTCTCGCTGCGGACGGCGATCCCTCTGGACTATGGCGACCCTCAAGAATAGGAAAGAGCGGTCTGTTAAGGATTTTCTTGTCAAGGCGGGTGCTGGTGGGGCTGAGGCGGTACCTGCACCGGGAGGACACCCTGCAGAGCGGGACCAGAACGATGCGGCGGGCCCGGTCACTCGCAGTGTCCTTGAGTCTCTCTTTGCTACGCTCACCGGGGAGTTCCACACGATGAAGAAGGAGATCTCCTCAGAGATCCGCGAAATCCGTAGAGACATTGACTCGGTTGGCGAAAGAGTGGACACTCTGGAGACGCTGGCATCGGCGAGGGACGACGAGATAGCCCAGCTTCAGCAGGAAGTTCTCCGTCTTCAAGATCAGCACTTGGACCTTCAGGCCCACAACGGAGGACCTCGAGAACCGATCCCGGTGGAACAACATCAGGATCCGGGCGGTTCCTCGGGCCTTGAGGGACAGGATATCGAATCCTTCGTCGTGGAGCTCTTTCGGCATATCTTGGGTGCCTCCCCGGAACAACGGATCAAGCTGGACCGGACCCATCAGGTCGGACCTCGGCGGCCGGCGACTGCTCCCCCCCGGACATTTTAACGTGCGTCCATGATTTTCAACTCAAAGAAAAGATCCTGCGGGAAGCACGGGCCAACCATCCCATAGAGTTTCGTTCAGCTAAACCTCTCTTCTTCCAGGACTTAGCCGCCTCCACTCTACAGAAACGGCGAGAGTTTAGGCCTGTCACGGCTTTCCTGCGCTCCAAGGACATTCCCTACTCCTGGGGCCACCCTTTCAGGATTGTCTTTAAGTGGGAGGGCAAGTTGCGCCAGATCCGTTCCCTACAGGAGGCCGCATCGCTCCTGGAGTTGCCCGAGGAGGACACAGCAGCCCCGGCGCGCGAGGACCCTGGTGATCGGTGCCAGGGAGCTGGCAGGTGGCAGCGTGTGGGGAATGCTTCCCTGCGCCTGCGCCCCGACCCGGACACCATGGAGAAGGAACGTAAGGCGGTAATTGCAACCCTGGCGGAGGATTCAGCTGCAGCGGACTGAAAACGACGCAGACCTGATGCTACAGGGGCGAGTTGTTAAGGGGTCTCTTTTGGCCTTTGAGGCTGGATCTGGGGTGGGTTCGTGCGGCGGGGGGTTCCTGCTGGACATCTCACGCCACACCATGGGGTTGTTCACCCAGGACACTTATGTACTGTTCCATTCCAGTTTAGTTGGGTTTGTTTTGTTGTTTGGGAATGGCGACCTCTCCTCCTTCTTCTGCGCTTGAATACCGTGTTGATTCATGGGATGCGGTGGGCTTTGAGGTCTCTTGGTGGGCCATGTTATGGCGGGGCTGTGGGTGGGGCTGGGCCCTTCCTCTTCACCCTCTTATTGGGCATTTTTGACAAATTCTCTCGCGATGGCTTCAGTTAAAATCCTGTTGCTCAATGTCAAGGGCCTTAATAGCCCCACTAAGAGGCGGGCATTATTGTCCTTTCTGGAAAACTCAGATGCCCATATTTGTCTTCTCCAAGAAACGCACCTTCTATCTCACGATACACAAGTCCACAAAGACGGCGGGGGTGGCAATCCTAGTCGCTGCGGGGTGAGTTCAGGGGTCGACTATTAGCTTATACCTTCACAGTAGGACCACATACCTTCACGGTGGCCTCCGTGTATGTCCCTAATGAAGGGCAGGAGGGGTTCTTACAGGAAGCGATCCAGGAGCTGGCGAGTCTCCCTGACAGGTCCCTAGTTATAAGGGGGGACTTCAATTTGGTTTTTGACAATGAGATGGATAGGTCCTCCCAGCGGACGGGACAAGCTGGGGCCATCTCTAGCAAAGGGAAGCGCCTGCTCATGGACACAGGGCTTATGGATATCTGGAGGGCCCATCACCCGACATCCAGGGAATATACCTTCTACTTGCATTCCCACAAAACGTATGCTAGGATTGACTATATCTTAACATCAGATACACTTACACAACAGTCTCAGAATGCAGAGATTCTTCCGTGCCCTTTATCTGACCACTCCGCGGTTCGGGTGGCACTATCCCTGCCGCATGGCCACCCCCGTCGCCTCTGGCGACTTCGAGAAACAATGCTGCAACGCCCCTCTGTGGTTCAACAGGTCAAAGACACAATAACGGACTACTTGGCGAATAACGACACTCCTGATGTCTCGATGGCGACCCTGTGGAATGCCTTAAAGGCGGTTGTTAGAGGGGAATTTTTGGGGATCTCGGCGGCGGACAATAGGCTTAGAAGGGAGAAACGGGAACAACTCTCGAATGCAATTATAGAGCTAGAGCGCATTCACCAGAGAACGGGTGCTCCGAGGGTCTGGCAACAACTTAAAGAGGCGAGGGCTCAGTTAGCCGGGTTGGACGTGGACAGGGCCGAATACGCCGCCCTTCGGCATGCCCTCTATGTGGTGCGGGAGACTGTTGGCCAATAGGCTACGTGCACAGAGACAGGCATCCCACATCTCCGGAGTCATGGACTCACAGGGCCAGGTACAGACCACGGACCAAGGGATAGCTGCAACCTTCCGACAATTTTATGAGACACTCTACGGAGCTCAGGGTCTCCCTGCGGAGGGTCCCGCCCAATATCTGGAAGGGGTGGCTACAGCCAAGTTAGTCCTGAGTCAGGTTCAGGAGCTGGAGGCCTCTATCCAGCTTGAGGAGGTAGTCTCGGCCATATCTAAATTGAAGCCTCATAAATCTCCGGGCCCGGACGGCTTTTCTTCCGCCTTTTTAAGACCTTTTGTTCGCTCCTTGCTCCGTTGCTCGTGAGGGTATACAACTCCATCGGGGCTTCCAGCCCTCCCCCATCCTCGATGCTGGAAGCGCTCGTTACTGTGATTCCTAAACCCGGCAAGGACGCACGGCTTTGTGCTTCCTACCGCCCGATTTCCCTCCTTAACGTTGACTTAAAGATTTTTACTGGGATTCTGGCTCAGCGTCTTTCCCCCCACCTGCCCGGATTGATAGACCCGGACCAATCCAGCTTTGTCCATGGGCGTCAATGCTCTGACAACACGAAACGTCTTTTACACTTAATAGATAGGTCCGAACGCTTTCCCGCTGAGCACATGATTTTCTCAGTCGACGCCGAAAAGGCGTTTGACAGAGTCTACTGGCAGTACCTCGCTGAGACCTTAGCCCACTTTGGCTTGCCACAGCGCTATATCTCCTGGGTGCTTAGCAGCTACTCGAACCCTACAGCCTTGGTGAGGACGAACGGGCTCCTCTCGAAGGCCTTTAACATCCGACGAGGAACAAGACAGGGGTGCCCTTTGTCACCCCTTCTGTTCGCATTATATATGGAGCCCATGGCTCAGCGAGTCAGGGACGACCCCTCCATTGTGGGGGTGCAATTTGGGGGGACGAGGCATAAAATCAGCCTATATGCCGATGACGTGGTGGCCACGCTGGAGAAGCCTGGGGAATCTCTTCCTGCCCTGCTGGCGGAGCTCGATCGGTTCGCCTCGGTGTCGGGCTTCAAGATTAACGTGCACAAGTCTCAGGCCCTTAATCTATCTCTGCGCCCTGACACCCTGGCCTTGTTACAGTGGTCATATAGAATTCAGTGGGCATCGGGTACAATTCCATACCTGGGCTTGCAGCTCTCTGCCGATATTCAGACGACTAATAGCATAAACTATACGAAGATACTACGTCATGTTCGGGACTGTCTTCGGAAGTGGCGGCCCTATACCCTCTCATGGCTAGGTCGCATCGCAGCTATAAAGATGACCATACTTCCTAAGCTGGTCTACCTGTTTCAAACGCTTCCGCTGGCTCCCCCGTCGGGAGTCATTCTCTCCCTTCAATGAGATATAGAGCGCTTCATCTGGCGCGATCAGCGACCCCGGATGCGAAGGGACCTGAGCTATAGAGACCCTGTAGACGGTGGCTTGGGTGTCCCCAACCTCCAGGCTTACTGGTGGGCGGTGCAGCTGAGAGCATTGGTCAAATGGTCTCGCCCGGAATCTGAGAAGCACTGGTTGTTTATGGACAGGTCTTTGGCCGGGCAGCCCCTGTGGGGTATTCCGTTCCTCTCTCGCTCTGCCAGGCCCCCGAATCTGTACCTCTCCAAGGTGACCCACCCAACCCTGCTAGCATGGGACAGAGTGCTACCTCCCGGGGACTTACAACTTTCCCATCACCACTTACACCCATAGTGCACAACTCGGACTTCACCCCGGGGGCGGACTCGGTGGGATTCTCACATTGGACCATGGAAGGCCAACGCTCTATATGGCACTTTTTCGACATTACAGGTCCCCGGTCTTTCTTGGACTTTTGGCGGGACCAGGCCATTCCTGAAACGGAGTGGTTCCGTTTTTTACAGATACATCATTGGGTGATGCACCCTGAGGTGCGGGAAGAAGCGGCTCGGCACCTCACCTCCTTTGAGAAGTGGCTCCTTACGAGACACACTGATGCCCACTTGACAACGGACTTGTATAAATTCGTCAGGGACGCTCCTAGCGACGGGAAGTCGCCAAGCCAGCTGCGCTGGGAAGGGGAACTGGGACGCTCGCTGACACAGAAAGAATGGTCTGATCTCTACTATAGGGCTAGACACACTGCCTGAAATGTGACGTCCATTGAAACGGCCACGAAAATTGTCACCTATTGGTATTTGACCCCTCCCCGGCTACACAAAGGGAACCCTTCACGCAGTCCTCACTGTTGGAGGGCATGCGGCTCTCTGGGCACTCTCACTCACCTCCTATGGGATTGTCCCTTGCTGTCGGGATACTGGGCACAAATCCTAGACGACATCGACTCACATTTCGACACTGAGATCCCTCGCTTCCCAGCGTATGTTCTTCTGGACCTTCCCAACCCGCTCACCTTTCCACTCAGGTCCCGAAGGGGTCGGCAGATGGCTCTAGCTTTAGGGGCTGCCCTACAAAATATCCTCTCCTGCTGGGGTACTCCGAAGGCACCAACCTACCTGGGGGGCTACACAGGCTTTGGGGACTCATTGGGATGGAAAAATGTCACTCTCTCACGCGCCCAGGTGCCGCCTTCCATGACCTGTGGAGGCCATTCCTCTCTCTGCTGACTACAGACTTCACAGAGCTCACCTGCCCTAAGTATCTGAGGCTCTTACGACTCGGGGATCCACCCACACGCGTAGGCCCGGATGCTCCTGCACACCATTAGAACCACACCATTGGGAAATCTTGCAGTGTATTCTTTGGTCACTCACTGTTTTGCTTTGTATAGCTTGAAGGTTGGAGAGGGAGGGGGAGGGAGGGTGGGATTATGGGTTAGTATTCTGTTATGGTTTATCGCCCATCGAGATGGCCCTCCTGTTGGGCCTCGGTATCATGATCATTGCTTGTGCTGGGCTTGTAAGTGGATTTATGTTCCTAAAGCCAATAAAAGAAATCTAAACATAAAAATATATGCACGATAACTAGGCAAGGACAAATTCACAGACTTTTCCTAGACTTGGCACCCAGAAATCCGGCTTCTGTTTGTGATGACAGGCTGGGGAGATGTTACATATTCAGCCCCTAGAAAAACAGACAGTGAAGAGCAACTCTAGCATGAAGCAGGATGCTGGAGGTAGCCACAGGTCACATGTGAACAAATGGCTTTTCCTGATCCCAGGAGGCACCGCAGTATTCATCCCTCAACACAATGTGGTAAAAAGGTTGACACTAGATTTCACAAGGGATAGGTCAGTAGACCTTCCTCTATTGTACAGAAGAGCGGTGTATCCCAACTACATTGACTCTTCATTGCCACTTATGAAGCATGATTTTGTGAAATAAAATCCTGCTTGATTAAATCTACTCATGTTTGTCTTACTAAACAAACAGTGACTAATAGCGTGGAAAATTATTAAAGTGGGTGACAAAATTTTATTAAAATAGGTGCAAAACAAAGCACACGTTGGAAGTTTTAGTAAAAATGTGAAATGAAGCACAATATGTGTAGAAACAATGAAAGTAGCCTTAAATGTGTGGAGAGCATGAAAATAAACATTCTTTATGCGAACTGAGACATTTACGGGAGAGAGAGAAATGGGAAATAATAATAATAGAAAAATGCTTATGAAAATGTTATGCATAGATGTTTATTTTCTATTTATGTAATGTAAAAGAGGCATATTAATTAATCCCATGGATTAATTAGAATAATCTTTGTGGAGTTTATAGAGAAGTGAAGATTCAGCTGTCATGATGAACTTTTATGAAAATATCCTGCTAACATAAATGTCTTTTATTTTCTTAGAGTAAAGTGCAATACAAATCCTACGAAGGCCTCAAAACCCAGCTTGAATGATATTATTTTCTTTTCCTAAAAATATAGGCCTCGGAAAGAAAATGTGCTTTGTCCTTCACGTTTCTATATTTCTAGGATAGTTTGTTTAGCTGTGCACAAGTTAATCTTTAGGAATTTCTTCTTGCTTATTTACTATGTATAAACCCATCAGAATGAAAGTTACCAACCGGTGAGACATGCGCAAGGATGTGGATAAATGTTGTGCGATGTTTTCCTGCTTCCGCGGAAGGATGACTTCATTAGAACTAACAATGACTTTCTTCAATGAACTTTGTTGAGCTAGTATGGTCAGATGGTCACCTTATTTTGAAAACCAATGAGAATGAGAAGAAAGCTATGAATGATACTTTAGGAGATTAGACATTAATATTTATGTTATAAATATTTGTGCAAAAGTGAAGTATTTGGGAGTAGCTGTTTCTATGAGAGGAGAGCTTCGCTGCTGTTTCTCTCTATGCTACTCTGGCTGGTCACTGTCTTTGCTAAACCTGTCTGAGACTGTCCTGAAATCTTTGCACTTCATCGGCTGGTGATGTTGCTCTTAGCTATACCTTTTCGGCCGAGAGGTCAGCTACCTTTTTCATTGCACGCTGTACAATATTTCTCTAGGTTCGCATGAGATTCAAATTGCATATTGACATTTGCAATTAAATGTATCCTCTATGTCTCTCTCTCTCACTCTCCACTCAAATGCCTGTTATTGATATAGTACTGAATTATGATATAAATTGTTTCTTATATTATGTGGTTTACCTGTAACATTTGTTTATGAAGAAACGTAGTGATATCTTGCTAATGTACATATGTAATGACCATTCATATTCTTAAGAACTTAGATAAAAGTGACTTGATAAGCATTCAGAGTTTGTCGCCATTATTATGAGTTTTGAAGATTTGTACATGTTATGACAGTTGTTATTAAGTTAGGTATTTCCTTCATTAGGGTCCTCATGAGGGGAATATTATCTGTCTTTCCATTACCAAGTCCCTATTAGATTTACACAAAGATCCATCGTAGTACCTGTTGTTGTAAGTGTTTATTGAGTTCTTATGGGCCCGAACTGTTAATCATAAAAGCGTCTAGTTGGTATAAATTTAGTGATATTATTGAGGATGAGTAAAATTTTTCACCCACTTCCGCTGCATCAGTTTTTGGTAGTTGCATTGGAGGGTTAGTTTAGACTAATCATACTGGGTAATGTATAAGACAGAATTTATAGGTATAGGCTATTATTGACTACGTACCTTTACGTTATATGTTGTGGTCCGTCGTTGACCTTAAGAAACTGAAGTAACGGGTCCGTCGTAGGCCTAGGATCCCGGGATAAGCCTAAGGGCTGACTTAGTGTGGCATACACTAAGTGGAATTGCGTTGTCTGCTGTTGATGCAGTGCTGAGCAATGTTTGTATTGTCGGTATTGCACAGGAAATCTTGAGTGAGTGAAGAATAGTGGGACCTTAATTGGGTCACTTCAGAAAGTGCATCTGTGGAAGTCCTGAGAGTTTATCACTCAAGTGAGGGTAAAATCACGCTGGTCGATTTTGTGCTGGAAACAAGACGAAATCTTAGAGTATATGATTACTATCGGAATTATTTTCTTTTAGTGGAGCAGACAAACTGTTTTTATGTAGTTTGTTTTGTCTAAGACTTTGAAAACGTTGACACTGATTTTGTAAATGGAGGGTCAGTTGTAGGAGTTACACTGACGTCACAGAAGTGCGGCGCTGGTATTGGACGGTTGATGTGAAATCGTCATAGAAAGTGCCAGCGCTGGTATTGGTTGGTTTTTGTGAACCGTGCTGGGATTGGACAAGTGAAGTCGATTCTGGTTGGTGATAGAAAATTCATAACACAGGAGAAGAATAGTTGGAGACTTACTTATATAGACTAGAATAAGAATAAAATAAACATGAAGATAATAAAATTGTTGAAGACATTATTTAGCAAAGATGAACCTATACCTATTAGAGAAGGAATTCCTGTACCCCCAGAAGGAACACCTGCTTCCTCTATGACATTACAGAGGGGTTATCATACGTGTACTTGGTTAGAAAATTGGATGAAGTATACTGAGCAAGATGGTGTTTTAGCATTTCCTGGAGAATGGTACTTTCAATACTAGAATTCTAGAGAATTTGAGAAGACAGATGAATGATTTGAGACCTACTCCTAGACCTATGCAATATGAAGCTCTTGAGGAATGGGAACATGAAGCATACAAAAGAGAAAGAGATAGGAGTCAGAATAAATACAAAAATACTGTAAGTAGATATTCAGACGCAAAATGGGATGCTCAAATGAAAATGTGGAGAAGATGTGTAGCAGAGAGAGCAAGAATGTTTCCGGTAATGGTAGCAGAAGCTAAAGAAGGAGAAAAGTCGTAAGGAGAAAAGAAAGAATGTTGAGGAACAAAAATCTAATAATATGATTTGATTGAAGGAATGATGACATAGATGATGAGTTTTTAAATGAATTATTAATGAATAGACCTCCTCCATATCATGAAGAACAGGACAGAATAGAGACAAATTCTTTGCCAAGTGCTCCATTAATTCAGATAGAAACTCCTCGAGAGAGAAATTCTGTGAATACAAGTCAAAATCAAAATTTAGTTAGAGAAGATTTAGTACAAAAGATAAAACAAATGAATTTGAATCCAGAAGTTTTGTCAGTTCCAGTAACTTTTGGTCCGATAGTTCCATTATATAGTGATGGACAAGGTATTTCTCAAGTACATGCTTTAACAATACCTGATAGAAGTATGAATGGAGTTCCTGTAGTATACAGGAAAATAAGTGAGATTAATCAAGGAACACATTGGAAATTCCAGAATAAATGTAGTGTAGAGTCAGAAGATTCAGAACAGTTGGTAAATGTTTCAGAAAGGATTATTGAAACTCCAAAACGTGGTATAAATATAGATCCAAAGAGGATATTACAGATTGAGGAAAAATTAACGCCTACATCAGGAACGAGAAGTAGAACAAGCGAAAATATTCAGAAAGCATTAGGTCCCTCACCAGAAGAATTAGATGAATGGATAAGAGAAATAGCACCTGGTTGTAGTGTAAAGAACAGAAATAATTCAGGCGTAGATGTGAGTAAATTAAAAGCAGATTTGGAAGAAATGATTTTTGGTACAATTAGTCCAGACAGACTAAGTAAATATCAGGATGAGGAATTACTGTTTATGTGTAAAAATATTATGAAGAAAGCAAAAGCGCATCATGAAAATCTTGCTGAGATTGCATCAGACTTATGGAGTTGATATAGAGAAGTCTAAAGCTTTACAAAAACATATAGACTAGATTTTAGTGATAGAGATTTGGAGAATCTGAATGCTTCAGGGAAACGATTGCAAATTAAAGAGTTAATTAGCACACTAAAGCGATGGGGAGAATTAGATCGTTGGAAAGGAAGATGGACTAAAAGAAGGAAGACAGTACAGCAATTACAGTGGCTTTACCATTGTATCCTGTGAGAGAAACAGGAATGAGGAATAGCTGATGCTACAATATACCCGATGAGAGAAGTACCGGGAGGTGGATTTGTTCATGTCCCATGGTCAAGACAAGATATATTGTCATTCACAAATGATTTTCCAAGATTGAGAGAAAAACCAGTGGAATGGTATACACAGGTAGAGAGGTTTGTGAAAGTTTCAAAAGTATTGTGGAATGATTTGATAAGTCTTGTTTGACATTGTAGTTCCAGCAGATTTGTGGACTGAATGTAAAATTGCTGTAGATTGGCCTAAAGAAGAATATCCAAGAGATTCAAAAATAGGAGCACCTTCGGAAGAAGTTATGAAGAAATATAATCAGGTCATTACCTATTTGAAAGGAAAGATTTCACCAAAGGAAACAGATTGGGTAAAAATAGACAGAACTACTCAAGAATTGAAAGAATCAGTACATGCTTATTATGAAAGGCTTTTACGAGTATTTAAAGAGTACAATGGAATTGAGAATATCACTGATAAAGAAATGGGACATTTTGTTTATAGGTTTGTGTATGGATTAAGATCAGAAATAAGCCTTATGATTCAGCAGCATTTGCTTTGTTGGCAGAGCAAGACGATTGATGAGATTCTTTGTTATGTGAAATATTGTAGTGATGACATTGACACAAGGCATAAGAAATTGAAAGAAAAATTAATGCTGGCTCAAATGAAAGCAACAAAGAAAGGATGATTTGTGAGTACAGATTATGTGGAAGGTTTTCAGACTGACTACTGGTATGAGAGGTGTATCAAATGGAAATACTGTGACAAAAATGATACCGTTACCACAAGGGAGAGGTAAAAATAATAAAGATGAAATGACAAAGAAGTATCCTTGTCATGCGTGCAGCAAGTTTGGACATTGGAAGCGACGAGTGTAGGAGTTTACTGGCAAATAATGTTATTACAGGAGTAAATGATATGAATCAAATGCAACCGAATTATCAGAATCAGAATAAGCAAGTGTCAGTTCAAAGAGGACAGGGCATGCCATGCCTTTAGCTCCGATACCTCAAGCACCTATGCCAAATCAAAATGTGAACGGTCAAGTATAGAGATACAATGCGAATGTGGGTTTTCAATGATCAAATGAATTCAAATGTGCAGGTGACATCACAGTATTTGATGCAATGGCCAGAAACATGATTCAGACACATCTCAGTGATGGTGCCTGAGGGGGAGGAGGAGTGCGTGCTTGGCGCATCCTTAGAGGTAGAACAGAATGGCCCCTATGTGGATGGTGAGGTAGATGGAAATACAATGACGTTCCTCGTAGATACTGGTGCTACCCATTCCACTGTGAGAACTGTGGAGATTCCCAACCTACCCCTGTCAGGCGAAAGTATCCAAGTTGTAGGTGTTTCAAACCAATTGATAAAAACTCCAGTAAACAAAACCAATGAAAGTGCAGGTTGGAGGTTTTCAAGATTTACACCGATTTGTTGTGTGTGATACAAGTCCAGTTAACCTATTGGGAAGAGACTTACTTTGCAAGATGAACTGTTCGATTTATTGTACAACAGATGGAATAGCATTCCATACAGAAGATGAAGATGTGGTGTTCAAAATGGCAAAGCAGAGTACAGAAGTGAATGATGTATTTCCATTATTTACAGCAAATGATTTGCCTGTTGAATTGAGAGATGTGGTGTTGTTTGATGTGTGGGATTTCTCAGGGAAAGATATTGGACTAATTGAAAGGAGTAGCTCCAATTAAAATTACAGTTAAACCAAATGCAGAATTTCCAAGAACACCACCTTATAAAATGAGTCCTGAAACGAATGCCGGAGTGACTCCTGTAATTGAAATGCTGATTGAGCAAGGTATTTTATAAGAGATTTTAGTTAGTCCATGCAAATCACCTATTATGGGAATTCTGCAAACCTAATGGAAAATACAGAATAGTTCAGGATTTGAGAAAAGTGAATCAGATAGTAATACCTTGTTGTCCAATTGTGCCAAATCCAGCTGTGATTCTTTATCAAATTCCCTGCAAAGCAGAATGGTTCACAGTGAATGATTTAAGTCAAGCATTTTTCTCAACACCTTTGCACCCGGATAGCCAACTATTTATTTGCGTTCCGGTTCGGAGACCGTGTCTTGCCATGGTGCCGAGTTCCTCAAGGGTATTCAGAGAGTCCTTCAATTTTCAATCAGATATTGAAGAAAAGTTTGGAGTCATTGGTAATGCCCAAAGACTCTGTCCTGGTGCAATACATCGATGATCTGTTAGTTGCATCAAAAACAAAAGAGGCTTGTGTGACAGATACAATTGCTCTACTGAACCATTCGGCTGTAGGTGGGCATAAAGTGTCACCAGCAAAACTACAATTTTGCCAAAAGAAGTTCTTTATTTGGGTCACAACATTGAGAAAGGAATCAGGAAAGTGTCTCAAGATCGGATTGATGCAATTTTGCAAATGAATCCACCAAAAACTCTGAAAGAAATTTAAATGTTTTTGGGAATGGTTGGTTATTGTAGACAGTGGATCAACAGTTTTTCCTTGATAGCCAAGCCATTACAAAGACTGACGCACAAAGATGTACTGTCAGATCCAATACACTTGGATGAGGAATGTATAAAAGCATTTGTGGAGTTGCGAGACAGTTTGTGTCGAGCACCCGCATTGGGATATGCCAGATTTTAATAAGGACTTTGCATTATTTTGCATTGAACGTGACGGATGTGCACTATTCAGTTCTTACGCAAATGCACAGAACAGCACGCACGTCCAGTAGCATACTTTTCCACTACGTTGGATCCTGTGGCTGCAGCATTACCTGGTTGTTTGAAAGCAGTTGCTGCTACTTGCATGAGTTTGGAGCAGAGTGAAACAATTGTGATGGGACATCCTTTGAAAGTGTATGTAACACATTCAGTTGAAATTTTGTTAACAAGAACTAGCACACAGCATCTTACAAGCAGTCGGTTAACAAAATATGAAAGAGTGATTTTGGGAGCTGAAAATGTGACAGTGACAAGATGTACAAATTTGAATCCAGCTACCTTGTTGCCAAATCCGAGTTGCGAAGTGGTAATGGATGAAGCAGATCATGATTGTTTGGATGTTACTGAGTTGTGTACGAAACCTTGACTTGACATTTAGGACAAATCCTTTGTCTGAATCCGATTTTGTGATGTTTGTCTACCGATCATGCTTGAGAGATCATGAAGGTACCTTGAGAGCTGTATATGCAATATGTACGGCTGCGAATGTCATTGAAGCATTGTGGTTGAAAGGAGTGAGTTCAGCTCAGGTAGCTGAATTAATTGCACTTACAAGGGCATGCTGTTTTGGAAAGCACATGAGAATAACCATATTTACGGATAGTGATGATAAAAAGGAAAATTGGATCAAAATAGATGGTACACGCAGAGCAGATGATGAAGTATGGATTTACACTGATGGAAGACCAATAATTCCAGATAGTCTGTTGTCTCAGATAGCACGAGTCTATCATGGTCCTACACATGTGGTTAGAGATGCTATGATTAGATTGTTTAAGCACAATTGGTTTAATCCCAAGTTTAGAGTCATTGCATAAAGTCTCTGTCAAAGATGTGTAACTATGTCAGCAACAAAATGCAGGGAGGAAAACTGTTGTCAGTTTGGGACTGAATTGGAAAACCAGCAGGTCCGTTTACTCGCATGCAATTGGATTTGGTGCATGCTGCCTCCTTGCCATGGTCTAAAATATGTCTTGGTGATTGTATGTCTGTTTTCTCGTTGTGTGGAAGCTTATCCAACAAGACGAAATGACAGTTTAACAGTTGCTAAATTGCTTATTAGAGAGCTAATTCCTAGATTTGTATTTCCAGTCTCATTAGAATCAGATCGAGGAACTCATTTTAATAATGAGATAATTCGGATGATTTGTGCAGCATTATAAATTGAACAGAAATTACATTGTGCTTATCGACCAGAAGGATCAGGTGTGGTTGAGCAGATAAATGGGACAATAAAGTCTAGACTTGCTAAGGTTTGTGCATCCGCATCACTGAAATGGCCAGATGCATTGCCGTTGGTCTTGATGAGTTTGAGAAGTATTCCTGACAGAAGAACTGGACTGCCTCCACACAAAATTGTGATGGGAAGGACTATGAGACAGCCAACAGTCCCAGGAAATCACATGATGAATATAACTGATGACTTGGTAATCGATTATTGCAAAGGATTGGCTGATGTAGTGCGTTCTGTGTTGTAGTTGCGAAGTTGCAACTACAACACAACGAGAACAAGGCCATGATTTGAGCCCTGGAGGGTCGGTGCTCATCAAGAAACACGTAAGGAAGTCATGTTTAGAACCTCAATTGCATGGGCCGTATCAAGTGATCCCTGTAACAACAAAAGCAACCAAATGTGGTGGCTTGCCTAATTGGATACACGCAAGTCATACAAGAAGAGTCCCAAGTCCATTTGAAAGCACAGAGTCAGTCGAAGGTGAACAGAAAGATAGAATGAAACCAGAACAGACTAAGAATCAAGTAAAGTGGGCACAAGCTACTGGGTCTCGTAATACTGTCATTGTTGAAACTGAAGGAGAGTTGGTTCCTGAAAGAAACAAAGAAAAAGAAAAAAGGGAATGAGCTACAAGAAGTTTTGAATCTAGTGAAATAGACAGTGTTTCAAGGAAAAGAACAAGGAAAGGTGATAAATGGCCTAAATGTGTCAAGAGAGTTAAATATACTTTGAATGAAAAAGTTTCAAATACCATAATTGAAATTTCTAGCCAATCTGAACAAAGTGATGCTGAAGGTGAAGAAAATACAGTGAGAAGAACAAAAAGAGTAAAAGTTGCAAACAAGAAGTATACAGCACCTGAATGAACATATTTAGCTGCTGCAACAAACATCTCAGAAGAAGAAATCAGAAGCAATTCATCATATGAGCCACCCTAAATGAACTGTGCTAAAGAAAAGGGGTGCAGAAAAAGAGAGAGGAAATTTGAAGATAAATCAAATGGGATAATATCTCTCGAGACCTAAGGTTCAAAAGAAAAGGTTCAAAAGTGTGGGATACACACATTTTATCAAAAGTTTTCAGTTTTTTATTAGTTATTTTTTATATAGATTTACTTGTAAAATGGCTAGAAATGAGACTGGCAATCAAAATCAGGGTTTAATTAAGCAAAGATGTTTTATTGCTTGTTTCATATGTGTTATTTTAATGTTGATTGTTTGGTTGATATTCATTTTAATAATACCTAACTTTATGTATCTATACTAAAGTTAATATTACTAATAATGATGTTTCTACAAAGGTTAAAGTAAAGAAAGATCTTATAGAAGATCCGGAGACTACCAGTAAAGAATTAACAGGAAGTGACTTACTCCAAGATAATTCTAATAATGATTTTTTGTTAAATGTTTTTACCAAGTTGTTGTACGAGTATGTTGACACTATGAATGCAAGAAATTGTTATGTGTACATGCAATTACCATCGTCTGTCTCGGAAGGAGTGACCTATCATCACCTTCCATTAACATATGGTATTTCATGTAGTGTACTAACTAGTTTATTCTATAGGAAGGATGAGTTCCAATATTATTATTCTAATTATGATTTAGTATTTTCAGAAATTGCTATTAAAAAGAACATGAATATAGTGAGTAGTGCAAGAAATGCTGAGTAATATGGGAGAGATTTTCCATTCGACCGAAACAATAGATACTATATATGTACATTGAAATAACTTAACCTGGAGATTACATAGTGTAGAAATAGAATTCATAAATATTGCAGAGTATAGGCGACAAGATTTTAAGAAAAAGGCTGCAGAACGGAAGACTAACATCGCTCCTTGGGCTCACAGGGAGGGGGATTACAAGAAAGGTGATACGTATGCTGCAATGACTCTAGACTAGCATCACAAGGGAAGCTTTGCTTACTAAGACAAAAGACTGAATATAACAATTATTTCATTGGGTCTAGTGAATGTGAACATACTTTCCTAATCACAGGGTGTGGGGACTGAGAGGTGGTACAAACCCTGTTTATCCTGGAGTTTATGATGTGTGTGGTAGAAATGCCACAACATTGGTATGGGTGTTGCTATTTGGGAATAGTTTTCCCAAAAATAAATCATACGAGTGAAAATCATAGACCCAATGAAAAGAAACTAACAAGGAGAAAAAGGGAATAAGTGCCCCAGAAATTGTGGGAGATATTTTTGGTGCATTGATACCTTCAGTTGGAGTAATTTTGAACTCACATAAAATCAGAAAATTGTCTACAGTAGTTGACCGTTTATCAACGGATACTGCTGGTGGGTTTTTAATGATTAATACGGAAATGGCGGCAATGAGATCTATCGTTTTGCAAAATCGACTTGCTCTTGATGTACTATTGGCAAAAGAGGGCGAAGTCTGTAGTATGTTGAAAATCAACAGTGTTGCACATATATTCCTGACAAAAGTAAAGATTTGGAGGGATATATCAGTAACATCACACATTTACGTTATGATTTGAGTGAACTGAAGGTTGATGGTGCATGGGAAAAACTTGGTAAGGGTTTTTCCTCAGTAAGTAATTGCTTTTCATCACTAAGTAACAGCTTGTTAGAGAGAATACCAACATCTATAATTGCTATAACAATTGGCATACTAATGGTAATTCTAATTTACAAATGCTGTAAAAATAACCAAACAGAGATAAAACGTAGAGCAAGGAAAAGGAAAAGAGAAGAAATAGAAATGGAAGAGAGGAAAGGAGCTTATTATGAAGTAATGAAAGATGTAGAGGGTGTTAGGTTGAAACAGATGAAAACGACTTCTTTTTGAAACGGGAATCAGATCGTAATCTGGTTTTGTGGATAATATGATGGCTTGAGTCGCCATCAAATGGGGGATTGATGAAGCATGATTTTGTGAAATAAAATCCTGCTTGATTAAATCTACTCATGTTTGTCTTACTAATAAAACAATGACTAATAGCGTGGAAAACTATTAACATGGGTGACAAAATTTTAGTAAAATAGGTGCAAAACAAAGCACACGTTGGAAGTTTTAGTAAAAATGTGAAATAAAGCAAAATATGTGTAGAAAAAACAAAAGTAGCCTTAAATGTGTGGAGAGCATGAAAATAAACTTTCTTTATACAAACTGAGACATTTACGGGAGAGAGAGAAATGGGAAATAATAATAATAATAGAAAAATGCTTATGAAAAATGTTATGCATAGATGTTTATTTTCTATTCATGTAATGTAAGAGAGACATATTAATTAATCCCATGATTAATTAGAATAAGCTGTGTGGAGTTAATAGAGCTGTCATGATGAATTTTTATGAAAATATTGTGCTAACATAAATGTCTTTTATTTTCTTAGAGTAAAGTGCAATACAAATCAGCGGCGTAGCTAGGGGGGGCGATGGGGGCGGACCGCCCCAGGCGGCACGAGTTTTCGGGCGGCAGCCGGCCCCCCTTCCACCCGCTCTGACCTGCGGCCGTAAGATTCGGCCGCTAACACCACCCCCCCCCGCTCTTCTATCATTTTGCCGAGGGCGGCAAACGCAGGGGCCGCCACGGACAGCCTAAGGCCTAGTTACGCCCCTGATACAAATCCTACGAAGGCCTCAAAACCTTGCTTGAATGATATTATTTTCTTTTCCTAAAAATGTAGGCCTCGGAAAGAAAATGTGCCTTGTCCTTCACGTTTCTATATTTCTATGATAGTTTGTTTAGCTGTGCACAAGTTAATCTTTAGGAATTTCCTCTTGCTTATTTACTATGAATAAACTTGTCGAAATGAAGTTACCAACCGGCTGGACGTGCGCGAGGATGTGGATAAATGTTGCGAGATGTTTTCCTGCTTCCACGGAAGAATGACTTCATTAGAACTAACAATGACTTTCTTCAATGAACTTTGTCGAGCTAGTAGGGTCAGATGGTCACCTTATTTTGAAAACCAATGAGAACAAGTAGAAAACTGTGAGTGATACTTTAGGAGATTGGACATTAATATTTAGGGTATAAATATTTGTGCAAAAGTGAAGTATATGGGAGTAGCTGTTTCTATGAGAGGAGAGCTTCGCTGCTGTTTCTCTCTATGCTACTCTGGCTGGCTGCAGTCTATGCTAAACCTGTCTGAGACTGTCCTGAAATCTTTGCACTTCATTGACTGATGTTGTTGCTTTAGCTATACCTTTTGGCCGAGAGGTCAGCAACCTTTCTCATTGCACGCTGTGCGGTGACTCTCTAGGTTCGTATGAGATTGAATGCATATTGACAATTGCAATGAAATGTTTTCTCTTTGTCTCTCTCTCTCACTCCCCACTCAAATGCCTGTTATTGATATTGTGCTGAATTGATATTGTGCTGAATTATAACAAATTGTTTCTTATATTTGTGGTTTATCTGTAACATTTGTTTATGAAGAAACTAATGATATTTGCTAATGTACACATGTAATGACCATTCATAGTCTGAAGAACTTAGATAAAAGTGAGTTGATAAGCATTCAGAGTTTGTAGTCATTATTTATTTTTCATTTTCACAATGTATAAACAAACATTGATCAAACATACATTTCAGCCAGCAGTACAGAGTACATTCCACAAGGTTGAGATCATATAAGCAATGAGTGGTACAGTTATGATTCAATCACAGCATGTCAGTAACCCAGAGATTCAATGTAGCAATAGGATCCTACCCAGTATAAATCATCATCTTCTACGAATCCGTCACACAGGATCATAGTGGTGAAAGAATGTCACATTTCTGAAGCAACTAGAAAATACGCATAACCCTGTAATAATGTATTGTTCAACCCCATATATCTTTGGGTGCACATCGCACTGGCATCAAAGCATTATAATTTTCGCATTGGGTGGAGCAGTATGCCAGATCTTTCTTCCACTCCGCGACAGTAGGCAAGGGGCCTCTCATCCACCGCATGGCCACCCTCCTTTTGGCCAGCAGTAGTCCTAGTGCTGCCAGCTTGCGTACTCCCTTTGGAATCTGTTTGTCATACCCCAGTAGAGCCACTAATGGAGTCTCCATCAACTCATAATCTAGCATTTTGGAAAGGACCTTAAACACCTCGCTCCAAAAATTACGTATACCTGGACATTCCCAAGCTAAATGCGTAAAGTGTGCATTGGTCGCAGAACATCTCTGACATTTATCATCCTCCCTCAATCCATATCTGTGTAGACGTGCCGGTGTGTAATAGTTTGTCGTCATTATTATGAAGATTTATACAGTTGTTGTTACAGTTAGGTATTTCCTTCATTAGGGTCCTCATGTGGGGAATATTACCCGTCTTTCCATCACCAAGTCCCTATTAGATCTACACAAAAGATCCATCGGAGGACCTGTTGTTGTAAGTGTTTTTTGAGTTCTTATGGGCCCGAACTGCTGATCATAAAAGAGTCTAGTTGGTATAAATTTAGTGATATTATTGAGGGTGAGTAAAATGTTTCACCCACTTCTGCTGCATCACCACCAACCACAATAGTCATGCTTTCCTCTCTAGGGAGTTTTCTTCTGAGGGTGTTTGTAGGAGGAACTCTTGGGATGTCTCCTCGGTTACACGGAGTCGACCTCTTCCTGCCAACAGGTGGCGTGAAATCAGCCCTTACCTGCATCCAGTGGAGGATGGAAGGAAGACTGTTTCTACGCGAGTCTCCCAGAAAACAATGGGCTTGGTTATAGTCATGAGCACAAACTAGAAAATCAGCTCAAAATAGGCACTAGACACAATATGAGAAGAAACAATGGAATGAGCTGAAAGGGGGCATAGAGTGCAACAAAGACAAATTACTCAAAGAATTGCAATGCTCCCTTCAGCAAGGTAATTTGAATTTTATAAGGAACTCCTTGGCCACTTCTCTGGGAGTCCAGAAGTAAAAATCTGCAATGATACTTTGAGAAAGACAGTCGTAAATGCAATAGGTTGCTGCCATATTGCATTGAGTGCTTTATGATTTCTCTTCACCAGGGATGGGAGATGTGGAGAAAGTCTGCTTTTATTAGTAATCCATGATTAGTGGAGGGCTTCTTCCACAAGATTTTAATCTGGGTTTGTAATCTGATGGTAGGGCCTTAATAAACATTACAGTAAAATTGATTATTGTTGTGGGGCGAGGCAAGATGGCGGACACGTCTGTGTCCGAGTGAGACAGGCTATGAGTGCTCTCCACTACTAGCCTCCCTACTATCCTAGCAGTTATCGGAGCTACTGAATGTGAAGCCGTCTAATGCACCTGGGAATGCTACTAACATTGATACATTTGTATCAACAAGATCGCCGGCGCGTTTTGGAGTTTGTCGCTTACTGCGGTGTTCGGAGGAGCGGAGCGGCGGCTGGCGTCCGGCTTTCAGAGGAAAGAGTCGCGGCTGTTCTCGGGCGGATTCAGGACTTACAGGAAGATCCGGGCTGGATCAGGATCAGGATGGGTCCCAAGAGTGTCAGCAGCGGCGTGAAGGGTGCAAAGACCCGGGCAGCAGCAGCGACTGCCACAGTGTTAGCCCCTGTCCAAGACGGAGACTTTTTTGCGGAAAGTGCTGCTATAGCAGACATCGATGCTCTCAGAATCCCGGGTGTTGTGACGGAGAATCCGATTTTCTCCTCTGAGGTTATTCAGACTGAAGGCTTGGCTGGGGCTAAGGTAAAGATTCCTGCGATATTAAAAAAAAAACGCCAGGCAAAGGTAAGACCCACGTTGTTGAGAAAACAAGAAGTACAACTGCTACCCTACAACCCGATACATTGTCTGATAAAGTTAGTGTTATTGATGAATCTTTAATGAATACTTCTGCTAAAGAACAGTTAATGAGGCAAGACGTGGGAGAAAATGAGGTCTGTAATCTGAATGTGGTTGACCCGTTACAGATGGCTCCCTCTCCTCCGCAGATATCAAGTGGCTTAATCGACTCTCAGAGTGTCTTACCTTCAACTCTGTTTAACAATAACATGAATCAAGATGAAATTCATCTGGAGTCTGTGTTTAGTAGCGGAATACCTTGCAGAGACGTGATAATGGAGGCGGACTCCGGGACTCTGGCGGAAAGTTCTTTTCTATGTCTGATGCATCTAATAACTCGGAGATTGAGAGTATTGAAGGCGACTGGGCCGATGACAGAAGCTTAGCTAGTTCCGCCCGCCGGATGAAGAGGAAAATACTTTGTTGACTTCTGGGGTTGGAAATACTGTCCGAAAGGGAAAAGATACAGAGACTTTATCTAATTCATTGACTAGAGGTGGACAAGGCAACGATGGGTCCCCTACGCTGAATCATATCTCTTTATTACATTTAGGGGAGGCGACTGTTAGTAGGGGGTGCTCTGCTGAAGTACAAGGAGGATCTATTAGCCCCGGTGAATCATTAGAGAATGGGGTCACATTAGCCACCATCTATCAAGCAATAATGTCACACCGTGAGGAGACAAAAGCAGAAGGCCTGCGGATGCAGTCCGTAAGCTTCAGAACACGGTTCGTCGTGTCGTGAAGACCTGTACGGAGATGTCGGCTAGGATTGGGGAAGCGGAGGGCAGGATCTCCCTAATTGAGGATGATATTGTGCAGCAGAAAAAAGATGTATCCTCCCTACATTCTATTCGGGACGATATAAACTGGAAGTTAACTGACTTGGAAAATAGATCAAGAAGGAACAATTTGCGAATTTTAGGTGTTCCAGAAGGGACGGAAGGAAAAGACATTCGTCAATTTGTAATTGACATGTTTTCTGAAGCCTTTCCTGAATTGGCGTCAATGGAAGTGGGAACTTGAGTTGCAGCGTGTCCATAGATTTCCTTTTCATGTGCGGGGTGGTACCAGAGGGGTTGAGAGTAAACCTAGAGCCATATTGATCTGCCTAAATAATTTTTTGCTTCGAGAGTCTTTGTATGACTTAGCTAGGCCAGACCGTAAGAGAAGAGGGAAGGGGTGTGAATTTTTTGTACGCCCTGATTTTTGCCAAGCTACAGTCCAGCAGCGTTGGCTTTTGCGTCAACTGATTCCACTGTTCCTAGCAAAAGGAGTACAGTCCTATTTACTAAATCCCTCAAGGCTTAAAATTATCTATAAGGATAAAACGCTTTTTTTTAACTCCGAGATTGCCGCAAAGGATTTTCTGGGCACAATTTAGGGGGTAGGCTCTAATACAGATAATGGAGGCAATTCCAGATTGTCCACTTTTTCTTATTTGTTTCTGTCACTTGCTGAGGGGTGTGGGGGGTTAGTGGAGGGCACCTAATCCTTTCACTCCATCGCTATAGGGACTATTCAGTCCCTTCGCCTCATTTGGGTGGGTGTATGGGTGGGTTGGGTGGGCTTTCAGGGTGACAAGCCCATTAAGGGTGGTTGGGGTGGTGGGGCAAGGAATAGCATAGATTGGTTTTTTTTCTTTTATTTGAGTCGCAGCAAGGTCTGGGCGAATAAAGGCACCATAAATATAGTATCTGTATTAATATTATTAGGAAGTTTGGCAGGAAGAGAATGGTAAAGTGAATTAGTTAAGTTAACTTCTCTGTTTGAAGATGGGTAAATTTTCTATCTGTACGTGGAATATTTGTGGCCTGAATAATAAGAAAAAAAGAGGGATAATGGCCCAGATTCTCAAATCAATGAGGGTGGATTTACTTTGTGTACAGGAGACTCACATCACATGGAATAATAGAAGGTGGTTAAAGGATTTGGGTATGGATCTTGTGGGCTGTACACGTCAAGGGTCAACAACGAGAGGGGTGGCAATTTTGAAGAGATTCGGATGGGGGATGTGTAAGCGTGTCAAAGAAGATCTTCTCGGTAGATGGGTGATCAGTGAGTTACTATTAGAGGGTCTTTCTATGACCATTTGTTCAATTTACGGCTCGAATTTAGATGACCCGGAAATGTTGAATGAGCTCAGTATTGAGTTAGCTGATTGGCCATCTTCTGTGATCCTATGTGGGATTTCAATCTCCATTTACCAGGGAATGTTGACATATTAAGTAAATATCTTTATGACGGGAAGAAAAATAAAGTCTTTCAAGCTACCAGGGGCCTTGTCAAAGAATTTGGGCTGGTAGACATGTGGTGGCTAAAAGGAAAGGGAGCCCCAGGGTATACCTTTTATTCAGTACCCCATCATAAGCATGTGCGGTTAGACTACTTTTTTGTAACTGCAGAGCTTGCCAGTAAGGCCAGGATTGACATTCAACCTAAAATAATTTCAGATCATAATCCTATCTGTTTAGAAATAGAAATCTGCTATCGATCTTCTATAAGGCCCTGGACTTTTGAACGGAAACTACTGGTTGACCCTGCTTATTGTGAACAAATGAGTAAATGGATAGCTGAATTTTTTAAAAATAATCGTGGGTCAGCCTCTGTTCACATGGTGTGGGATGCTTTTAAATCTGGTGTTCGGGTGAGACTTTAAGTTACTCTGTTAATAAACAACGTAAATTGCGGGCAGAATTTTTGGATGAAATGAACAAACTACGGTTGTTAGAAAATGATTTTATGGTGGCCATTAGTAATGGTCAGGACTCTGAGCAGATCTCAAATAATCTGGCTATTCAAAAAATGAGGCTATATCAGAATTTTTCCACAAAGTTGGCAGCGCAAATTGCAGTATACACTTCTGAGATATACGAGGTGGGTGAAAATTCTGGACGTATACTGGCCAAAAGATTATATCAAAAAGAGGTTGCTAAACGGATTAATAACATCCTGGACGAGCAAGGGGTAATAAGGGATAAACCAGCCGAAGTGTTAGAGGTATTTAGCAAATTTTATCGTCAGCTGTATACGGATGAAGATACTCTCGGAGTTGAGGATAAAGTAGAGGAGTTTTGTGGAGATATTGAAATCTCTAAGCTGACACATGAGCAAATGGAAGACTTAGATCTTGATATTACCTGGGGGAAGTTGAGGTAGCAATTACTTCTTTGGCAACTGGTAAGGCGGGGGGCCGGATGGTATACCTCTTGAGTTTTACAGAACTTTTCGGCACGTGTTGAAAGATGAGATTTTGTCGATTTTCTTGTCTGCACAACAGGGGACCGCGCCATTATCCTGGCGGAAATCTATCATTACGGTTTTTTAAAAAAGACAAACTTGCCTTACTGCCGGCATCTTACAGACCTATTTCGCTAATTAATTCTGATAGTAAAGTATATGCCAAAATATTAGCAGCACGTTTATCTTGTGTCATCACTAAGTTGGTCTCACGATTTCAACATGGATTTATTCCGGGCGTGACACGGCAGACCATGTTCAGGCGTCTCATTTCATTCGTGGATTGGGCACTAGCAACCAAATCTACAATGGGGTTAACCCTGTTGGATGCCGAGAAGGCATTCGACAGGGTTTCCTGGCCTTATATGTGGGAGGTCTTGAGGTTGAAGGGCTTTGGTCCGGTGATTCGGCAGGCATTGAAATCATTATATTTTCTTCCAGCCGCCTCTATTCAAATAGCTGGCCAAGAATCAGGCTTGTTTTTAATTAGCCGTGGCACACGGCAAGGATGTCCGTGTTCACCTTTATTATTTGCTTTATATATTGATTTCTTTTTGATAAAGCTAAATCAGGCTATTGATATTAAACCGATCCAATTACGGCATATCGATTATAGAGCTTTGGCATATGCCGATGATATTGTTGTTGCTACTAGAGACATTGTCACTGCAATACCGGTAATTGAGGGATTGGCATCTAAGTTTGGGTCCTTTTCGGGGTACAAACTAAATACCTCTAAAACTCAGATTTTATTTATTGGTGAGGAACCTCCTGATAACATAACAACTGTCTCTGAAGTTACGTATTTAGGGATTAAAATCTCCTTACCAATCAGTAAGATTCCAGAACTAAAAATGGATCCTGAGCTTATTAAAGTAAGTTCTATGCTGGAGAGGATGGATCATTTACATTTATCTCTTTATGGAAGAGTTAATGTTTTAAAAATGCTAGTTTTGCCGAAGTTTCTTTATATGTTTAGGAACAATCCCACTCGAATTTCCGGTCTCGTGTTTTAAGAGATTAGAGAGGATCAGCTCTAGATTTTTGTGGGGTTATCGGCGCCAGAGAAGGGCTTATAAAAAGATGGTATTGCCAAAGAACCGTGGAGGTTGGGGCATGCCTTATTTTATGTTTTATTATTGGGCAGCGGCCCTCCAATTTATTAGTCCTCTGGTAGTGGGGGATCGGGTCAAGCTTTTGCCATGTCATAGTCCTTCTATCTATGAGTTTGGATTGGGTGAAGAGGCTAATGGAAGCTTGGTTAAAATACTAGAACCTAGCTACTTTAAGAAAACAAAGGGGCATATTAGCAAGACCCACGTTAAATATCGCCGCTTAGCGGCAGGAAACTGCCGCTAAAACGGCGATAATGGGCTTGCTAATATGCGTCATGGAATTCACAGAAGCCCAGGTTAGCTGTGCAGGACATCTAACCTGGGCTTCTATTGGAATTCCATAACGCATATTAGCAAGCTCATTATCGCCGCTTTAGCGGCAGTTTCCTGCCGCTAAAACGGCGATAATTTTAACGTGGGTCTTGCTAATATGCCCCAAAATTTAAAATTCTTAAAGCAGCATATTGTGTTTGGAGATCAGTTAAACGACATCTAGGGGTCTTGAATCTAAATGCATATACCCCATTATCAACTATTGGGGTACTCCCATTGATTTTTCGTGATCATACGGTAAATAGTTGGCGCTTAAAAGGAATTCAGTGTTTAGGGGATTTGTATGAGGATGGACAGTTGATATCATTTGCTGAGCTACAAATAAAATATGATCTCCCTAAACATGATTTTTTTTAAATACCTTCAAATTCGGAGTTATCTGAATTCGCTTGGCCCGGATGCGGAATATCAATTTAGAAAAGTCCCTCTTATTGAAAGGATGTGTAAAATAACGGCAATTGGTGAATTTTATTCTCAATTGATCAATGTACTTTCAGATGATGTAGAGATTTGTCAAAATAAGTGGGAAATTAAGTTAGGTCACGGGGGAATTGATGTTATCAAATCTTTAAGTTTTGCGAATCAAGTTTTGATGTCTGGAAGGATGCGTACTCAGCATTATATGGTTGTTAATGATCTGTATTATACTCCAAAGAAGATTTCTAAATGGGGGACATCTGCTGGTTCCAAATGTAACAGATGTGGTTTATTTGCAGCCGACGTAGTTCATATGTTTTTTGCCTGTCCTAAATTAGCTGAATTATTCCTGTCTATTGAACGATTTTTAGGAGTAATAATGGGGATACCAGTGTCTATTACTGGGGAACTGGTTTTGATTGGTTTTTACTCAGATACTTCCGTCATCACAAGATCTAAAGCAATGGTTTCTTTTCTGTTTATTTGCATGGCAGTTCTCCGTGCTTGTATTGCACAGGATTGATAAATCCTGACCCTCCATCCTTTCTGAGTTGGCGGGCAAGACTGCTTGCAATGTACAATTTGGAATCAGCTATATATAAGACTAAAGGGAGAAGGAAGAGTGTAATGGGAGCTAAGATCTGGGCCCCCGTTACTGATTGGATCTAATGTCGAATAATGGATAACCACTGTCTATTGTCAGATTTTCTTTATTTCAGTATGCTTATATCTTTTTATATATGTTCTGTTTGTACCTGTTGCCGTGTTTGTAATATTTTGACTGAAAGACCTGATTTGTGAAATATGATCACTATATTCCTTGCATAAAAGGGGAAAAAATCAATAAAGAATAAAAAAAATAAAAAATTTGATTATTGTTAAAGTCTTGTCTGAAGTCAGTGGTGCGTAAAATACCGATTGCGCCACCTTTGTCTGCTGGTTTGATTGTGATGTCGGAATCATTACCCAGATTCTTTACAATTGCTTTTGCAAATGTGATTAGGTGAAAAAAGGGCATCTATAATGCTTGGTGGTCTTCTCGAAATCTTTCAGTATAACTGGTTCAAAAGTGTGTATTTCAGGAGGAACACCCTGAGGTGGAAGATTAAAAGTAGATCTCTTCCTTAGAACCTGTGTTTTGATCTGTCGAGATTGTTTTCTTGGATTGACTGATTTCACTGCTTCTTAAGAAGGCACACTGCAGGCTCATACTTCACAAACTCATCTTGGCAATATATTTGTGAACACACTCACCACCCCTACACAGTCAGACAGGATTGATAGGATTGTCCTAACATTGACTGACACTGTGGCAGACACCACACCCTTTCCCTGATTTGCTCACCACGAAAGGAGGCCTTGTCATGATGATTGTTTCATTTTGGGATATTATTCTTTCTGGTTTTTTCTCACCAACTCGGAAGATTACACATGCCACTGAGATTTGTGGTGATTTATAATTTCCCCGTTTTTTTTCTAGTTTTTATTCTTTGGGGAATCTTTTTAGGTCACTCACGCTTTCGGATCTGGAATTCCCTACTGGTTAGCCAGACTCATCACTACTGTCAATGTCTTTATGTTATGCCATGTAATCAGTGTGTCTTTTGTCTTCCTTGAAACATAGGTTCAGAATCAGTGGATTACAACGTAGACCAACCTACTGTGGGACGTGCAACTCTCTGTATTTCTACCAATTCAACTTTTAAGAATGACACCAGCAGAGAAGAATGTCTCCATACCTTTCCTATAACAGTGTCATTTAGACAGAAACATGCTGACCTCCCATACAGGATTAAATTAACCAAAACACTTTTTAAAAAACTTCTACCCACTGAGGTCAGCAATAGAAATTTAGAGGCCAGTAGGAAGTAGTTTTAGCAGAGCGCCTTTTTCCCTCTGCAATTTTGTTATCTACTCACACTCACACTACTCTCACAGAGATCCCTCTCCTGTTATTTTCTCTACTCCAAGACCTTTACTCTCAGGAGAGTTGTAGCGCACACAGTCACCCTAGGTTGAGTCTGTGTGAAGAGGTTCCCAAATGATGAAGCATGTCACCGTTGGGTGGGTGAGAGCCTTCGTCCTTCACTATAATCAGACCAACAGACCTCAGGCATATATTCTAATTTATGAAATGGACTAGGAGTATTGATTGATGCGTTATTATGATTAGGAGGACATACTCGTGTCTAGTTGTTTCTTTCCTTATTCCCTGTCATTATTACACAGACTAGTGGGAGACAGATGCCCACTCACAGCTGCAGGAGAAGTGTAGACTAATGCTCAGAAAAATATAGGGCCCGATTCCCAAAAGTAATCTGAGACAAAATCCTAACTTTACGACTTTCGGTATTCACAAAGGGCATTTAGTAGTAGTAAAGTTAGGATTTTGTCTTAAGTTTGTCTTAAGTTTTGGTCTTAAGACAAAATCCTAACTCAAGTTAAACTTAAGACAAACTTAAGACAAAATCCTAACTTTATTACTATTAAATGCCCTTTGTGAATACCGAAAGTCGTAAAGTTAGGATTTTGTCTCATTACTTTTGTGAATCGGGCCCATAGACACTAACAGAAGATATACCAGCTCACGGCTGCGCAAATGTGCTAACTGGCTTCTGAAGTGATGTAGGCACTAACATGATCCTTAAAAAGGCTCCTTTGTCTTTGAACCATTTACAGGGAAAAACTTTGCTTTTCGCCCCCTGGCTCGATACTCAGAATTCACATCCAGCTCCAAAATAGGCCAGCCTTGGGGTGCCAGTTCCTATAAAAGTGACTTTATTTCTGCATTATTGCCTGCCATCGTAGTTTAAAAACAGATACAGTGCCTGATAGAGGCTTTCCAGCACCTCTAAAAAATGGGTATGTGCTAGATTTCTTGATCCACTATAACTAGACCATTTGATTTCTTCTTGCCCTGCAGGAATTTTGTTCTCCTCTGGACATGGAACTGCATGAGACTCATCTCAATCCTGGCTGGTGATTCAAGAAAAAAAGGAAGCAATGGCTAACCTCTGCGGGCAACCAGTGCCATGGAACAGTGAGGAGAAATAGTAATATTTTCCAGTACTTCCGGCATGCTTCAAAATTAGGAAAAATGCTTAGCATCCACAGCAGTGTTGATTCCCCCAGCCCGCTGCATAGGTGTAGCTGAACTTCATGCTCAGATACATTTGACATAAGTGTCATCCTGTTTTCTGGCAACTGGATGTGGATGGGGAGGGATCAAAGGACAATCAATTGCAATTCGGCTCCTGTGATGGCATTTGTGGCCATTTACCTCATGTAGTCCTGAGGCCACTGCAATTCTGAAGATAAAACTGAGCACCAAGTGCACCCCATTTGCAATTGATCCTCTCGGGAGTGAAGCAGAGCAGTCCAAGGCTCCACTGAGGAGGTGGTGTGGGCTACGCTGAACCCAGCCCAGGCCAATAAAATTAATAAATCATTGTCCAGCTGGTCCTTAATCTTTAAAAATAAAAGGTACTTTATTCTACCTGGGAGTTATGCTGGATGAGGACCTTCAGCTGGAGACTCAAGTTAATAAGCTAGTGGGCACTTGTCTCTCTCTGATTAGAGCATTACGCACAATTCTTCCATTCCTTCCTACCAACACCAGGTCAGAGGTGGTGAGAGCAGTGATACTGAGTAGATTGGATTATTGTAACTCTCTCTATTTGGGGGCTCCAAACTCACTGATTTTGAAGCTCCAGAGGATCCAAACTATAGCTGCCAAACTGGCTTTCAATAGGCAGCGTAGGTCATCTACATCGAGGGCTCTGAAGGACCTCCACTGGTTGCCAATCGGCCAGAGGATCAAATTTAAATCATTATGCATAGTGTTCAAGGCAATCCATGGGCTAGGCCCGAAACCTCTGCAAGAAAAATTCAAATGGTATGCCCCAAAAGGAATCTCCGGTCAGCAAACACCAATTTGGTGATCATGACGAGATGCAAAAAGCTAGAACTGGCGGAGAGCCTTTAGCGTTGCGGCGGCAAAGCTCTGGAGTGACCTCCCCGTAGACATAAGACAAACTCAGGAACTGCTACTATTCAGGAAAAAGCTGAAGACATGGCTCTTCCCAAGGGAGGATTAATTTGAGCTACTACTCAATGCAGGCCGGGCTATTTGTCCTGTCTGTTTTGCACCCATACATCCTCTGGTCAGTCTCAGCGCCAGGATACCCTTGGGGTGACAGCTGCGCGGTACAAATTTACCTTACATTACATTACATTACTAACAGCTTAATGTAGCAAATGAAAGTAGACAGTGACCTGAATAAATAACTACACAGTAGAAAATAGGTTTACATGATAAATAATCCTTGTCCTGTGGCTTTCAGTAAAGTAAATTGTACTAGAAATGTCCTGCCTATTTGCTTGGACCAAGACAGTTTTACCAGTATTAGACTACCCATAAAATGTCTTGAGAAAGAGACTTAGGGCCTGATTTCGATGTCAGGCAGAATTGCTTCCACTCAACACCTACTCGGTCCTGGGACTGACCGACACCCGGTTGGCAGTCCCGACCGGCCCATTACAATGCGACCAAATGCTCCCTTTTTTCAATGGGAGCTCATGTTACGGCTGTAAACCGGCCATAACACAAGCTCCCATTGAGAAAAGGGAGGTGCAGTTCATCCCTGCACCCCGTGGCAGGTACCTCAAGGAACCTGCCACCAGGTACAGGGATCAAGAGGTGCCCCCTAACTCCTCCAACCGGAGGCCATGCACCAAATGGGACCCTGCTGAGGGCCCCCAAACATGCTTTCTGACATGGTTTCCATGTCGGGCAGGCCGGCATCGTAATCGTACGGAATGGCCCGACCTTGAGATTACTGGCCGGCTTCCGACTGGCCGACGGGCTCTCTGAGCCTGGTGGAAGCCAGCCGGAATGACCGTCTGGTTTCCTTTCCGACCACCTCAATCATAATGAGGCGGTCGGAAAAGAAACCGTGCAGCGCATTACGATGCGGCCCTGAAGGGTCAGAGCCATTATGGGCCGCATCGTAAT
Organism: Calotriton arnoldi; assembly: GCA_963921515.1. NCBI lineage: Eukaryota > Metazoa > Chordata > Amphibia > Caudata > Salamandridae > Calotriton > Calotriton arnoldi. The sequence continues at coordinate 766,671 of CAWUFW010008375.1, read as the reverse complement.
CGGCCACTAAATTGTAAAAATGTCTGGTCTATTTGGACTGCTTTTAGGAGGACAACATCTGGGCCAACCCTTGAGCTGTTCCTTTTTTATTAAGACAACGTTTGCAGAGTGCAGAACTGTCACCGGGGCCAAAGTCTCAGTTCTCTACCGGGCACAAATCAGGGGTGGACTGGACACAGGTAGAAGGAGTCGCCCCACTGTTTTTAGGTTGAGCCTGGGCAGCGCATCTGCGTCTCTGCGAGGCATGCTGTATTAGGATATAGACTTGAAGCCTCGCCCACTCTCCGCCCATCTTTTCTATTGGCTGCTGTGACTGTCCTTTGTAAATGTTGGCTTTTGATTTGAAAATAGGCTTATTACTCCATCATTAGTACCTCCCTGTCTTCTTTTGAAACCTCCCATCAGGACTGGACCTTTTACTTGTGTCCTTATGTTATTGCTTGCATTAGCACTTCAGGAGAACTCTTTACCTAATTAACGTAAAGAGCACTGGTGGGACAGCAGCTTTAGCAATGGGGGCCGCATTTTTTTTGTATTTGCAGCGCTCTATGCACGCTTTCACTTTTACAATGGGGCCATGTAGGAAGCTGGCTCTGTATATACTATACCAAAATGAGGTATAGTGTGCACAGAGTCCAGTGGAACCCCAAAGGTAGGCAGAGGTAAAAGTAGATAGCACCTTACTCTCTATTTGTGGTAGTGTTGGCGAGCAGTAAGGCTTTATCAGAGGGTAGTGTTAAGCATTTGTTGTACACACTCAATCAGCAAATGATATCACACACTCAAAGACTGAACTCAGACCAATTTTTTTGTATAAAAATATTGTTTAGTTATTTTATTTCTAGAACCAAGCCAAACCTGGCACAGGTAAGTTAAATAAATGCCTTGCAATATATTATGCAGTGTTTACAAGTGAATGCAAGTTCAAATGCAGTTGTTTGAAATACAGGTAAGTTAAGGTATTGAAATTGCTGTACAGATGACTTTTTAGTTACTTTTTAGATTACTTTTTAGATTACATTTTCTACTCAGTGTGATATGCCTAGATATCACACTGGGACATTTCCTAGAGAAAAGGTAAGTAAAATCAGTTTTGCACAATTGTTATTTTTCAGGTTTCCATACAAATCAACTCCACACTTAGAACATTTTTCAGAGAAAAACAGTCAATAGGTTCCTATGGAGAGAAATGAAGTTAACGGTTACCAGGGTAAGTAATCGGTCTTTGGGGTTCAGTTTCTGGGGTTAGAACAAGGGTTCCCCCAGGGTCAAGGATGCACTCTTGTTACACCCTCAGCGGCAGTAGGGTGGCCGGGTGCAGAGTGCTGAGGCCCAATGTTATCCAATGGGGGATAGGGGGCGTCCGGTTGGTGGCTGCTTACGAGCAGGCCACTGGGTTGTGGGAGCAAAGCTCCTGGTGTTAGGCTCAGGGCAAAGTGGGCAAAGGGGGATCCTGTTTAGCACAAAAAGTGCACCAGCAGCGCCACAGGGGCGGCTGGGTGTAGGGTGCTGTTTTGGCGTGCCCTGTTGGTTTCAATGGGGATTCTCCGGTTTCAACAAAGACTGCAGGCTCGGGGACGGAGATCTTCTGGAGGTGATCACCAGTTGGAGAGGTAAGTTGGGATGCCTGGGGATGCTGGGACACCATCGGTTAGGACACCCAAGGCCGTGGGGCTTCGGGTGCAGGGGTGTCTTTAGGCGGCGGGTTTCTCTTACCAGCTCCGGTCGCGGTCAGGGAGATCCTCCAGAAAGAGGCTGCAGGCTTTGCTGGGAGATTCGAGACAGGTCAGAGCTCCCCAGATCTCGGGTCCGAAACACCAGTGAGACCTCCTCGTGGTGTTGGGCCACTCGAACTCGGGCCGTGGGCAATGGGTGCAGAGCGGTGCAGACTCGCAGCTTTGGCCGGAGCTGGAGTCTGTGGGTGAACAAATCCGGTGTTCACGAGAGACAAAGTCTTTTCTTTGGAAGGCAGGGCAGGTCCTCATGGTTTTTGAGGTTGCTGGCTGCAGGACACACCGGAGTTTCGCTTCTGCAGGTTCGAGGTGGGGACAGGCCGGTAGGGCTGGGGCCAAGTCAGTGGGCGTCCTCCTCTTCTTAGCTTCGGCATGGCTGTTCTGTCCTTCTTCTTCTTTTCTTCTTGGTCGTTTCTTGACTGAGGAGGCAAGGTTCAGGGGTGCCCCTGAATATTAGATTTAGGGGCGTTACAGGTAAGTAAAAGGTTGGGACCAATGGGTCCCTTCCTTGGGGTGGCTACACCCCCTATTATGCCACCCTCCAGTGGGAAAGGGGGCATATGCCTCACTCTGGTTGGCTGGGTCCCCCCATCTGCAAGATGGCAGGGACTGAGAGTTGTGCTTCACCTCGCCTTCCCCACCTGAGGGGTGGGGTTGGCAAAGTTGGGCACACCTACCTTCCTCACTTGGTTTTCCCGCCATTTCTCCCACCCAAAGTGGGGGTCAGAACTGGTGGGGACCAGTTGCTGGAAGCAGCAAAAGGCCTGGAGAAGCTCACAAAGGCGGCAAGCCTTTGAAGCTTCCCCTTCGTGGACCCTACCCATCCTGGGAGAGAAGGCTTGGTACCTGGCCCTAGGATGTGCATTGTTTCAGGCCCCCGAGAGCAGCAGGCTCTCGACCCAGGGGTCCAGAAACATGTCTGGTGGTGGCAGCTGGGGAGCAGCCACTCAGCCTGGACACTAGTGTTAGGTCATTTTTCAGGGGACATCTCTAAGATGCCCTCTGTGTGCATTTTTCATTAAATCACACACTGGCATCATTGTGGGTTTAATGTGCTGAGAAGTTTGATACCAAACTTCTCAGTTTTCAGTAAAGCCATTATGGTACTGTGGAGTTCGTAATGACAAACTCCCAGCACCATATACTCCTAATGGCATTACTGCACTTACAATGTCTAAGAATTGGCTTAGACACTGTAGGGGTAGAGGGCTCATGCACCTGTACCCTCACCACTGGTATAGTGCACCCAGCTAGAGGGGTGGCTGATCTATGCCAGGGCAGTGGGTTTTAGGCATGGCACACAGGGATGTGTGCCATGTCGACTCTTCACTTTGTTCTGCACCAAAACACACCCTGCATAGGCAGTGTGTGAGTGTAAAGGTACAGGACCTCTAAGGGTGGCACAATAAGTGATGCAGCCCTTAGAGGCCTTCCCTGGTCACTATGCCCTGGGTACCTGTGGTACCATTTACCAGGGGCTGACCTGTGGCCAGAGAGTGCCAATTGGGTTTGTTCTTCAATGCAGTTTTAGGGAAAGAACATAGGCCCTGGGTACCTGATTGGCAGGAGCCCAGGGCACACTCAGTCAAAGTACATCAGCAGTTCAGCAAAAAGTGGGGGCAACCATGCAGAAAGAGGGCACTTTCTCACAGGCCACTCCCACCACTAGCGGGATGGGCCACGCAGCTCTTCCAAAACGTTTTTTTGTTTTAACATTAAATCTGGCGGCCGCGCGTCTTGTTGTGCGAGCTCACCCAACTCATTATCTTTAATTATAGCAGCTCATGCAATGCCCTCCCCCGCCACCACCTCCCGGGGCACGCCACTCTGTTTTGTCCCGTGCATTTTACAATGTATTTTTTTAAAAGCCCCTTTGGAAGATGGCCGTCTTGCTGCTGGTAGATGCGCGGCATTAGTCCCACATAGTAAACGCCACCGGAATCGGGTTACAAGAGAAATGCTGGTACCTCTTAGTGAGTGCACAGACAGGCTTTTGAGCTCCTTAAATAGATATCATGCTTTTGTTTTGTCATGACATCGATCTTGGTTTCAGCACCATGAGAGTTTATTTAACTCCCCACCCATGAACTTTTTCACGGTCTTCTGACCCCCATTTCCACAGTAAACAGACACAGCAACCAGGTTCGCTTCACCTGCAACTACACATGTTTTTAATTTCTTTTGCCTCACGGCTCTTGATGCACACACATTGTTTATGGCCCAAGAATTACCCGATAACATCTCCCCCCCCCACCCGTTTCTACAGCCACACCAACTGGAATCTTCGTATCTCGTTTTATTAATTTTATTAATTTAACTCACCTCACGGCTCGTTACACACCACGCTCAATTCACGGCTCCAGGATTCAGCCACTTACATATTAACCGGAGTTATCTAGTACATCGATTCACCTGTGCCATGAATGTTCACACACACTTTCTTTCAGTTTCCATTCTTCACGACGAACGCAGCTTTATTCTTGTCAATACACACATATAGAATGTTCTGTAGATGGTTCTTTTACCTGTTTAATTTAACTGAATCCAGATGCACTTGTGACAAATTTCTTCTGGATTTTCGCACAGTTACCATGATGATGATCATGTATAACGATTCACTATCAATTAAATGATCTGTTACTTGTGTTAGGAAACGCCAGCTACTTGCCCAGTGGTGCTCTCATTGCACTTTCTTGCAAATGCTGTGTGTGAGCTGGCTGCCGTTGGCGTCCTCTTGGTGGACACTTATCAGCAGACTTGGCGGTCAGATTGAAACTGGGCTTTGAAGTACTTGCGCATTGAACTGAAATCAGTACAGAAAGTTCCTTGTGTACAAGTCACGATACGAAATCTAAAGGAGCTTGATGAATATTATTAATACTTGTGGGCTGCCGCCCATGCTTTGTTTGCCCCAGCCATTTGTTCTTGGGCTTGTCACATGCCACACTTCTGCCTCCTTATTTGCATACTCACCAGCTGCCTCTCATAGAGGTTCCTTGTAAGAATACTGCTCACGGGTGTTGTCTCACAGAGCCTGTTGGATGTAAGGGCGTAGCACTGAGCAAGTTGCAGCTCCCAGGGTGCCGAAGCACTGGAATGTTAGATACTCTCTTTTAATTTATCACGTGCCCTCAGTGAGTGCATGTGCCTGCAGTGCCTCTTCCTCACCCCGCTTTCTGTCCTTGTTTTAACCCACCCCCACTTTCCGTTGTTTCTTAAACCCTCGCCTTCCTCCCACTTTCCCTTGTTTGTAACCCACCCTTCGTTTCACCCACCACCCCCTTTTCCACTGCCCTTTATGTTTCCCGCCGGCCTCCCTCATGTAGCTTGGTTATCACCCCATCCACTCCTAGGTGCGCATTTGTGCGTTTTTGAGAACACCATAGAAGGCCCTTTGCTACAAACTGGTTCAGAATGAGAACATACAGTGTAATGATTCAGGTGGAACACGACTTGCACTCGATTGCTTGGCGTCAAAGCACATGTTTTTTTCTGGCTTTGACTGGAGTTTTAAAAGAGTCGCAAAAGATTTTGTAAGGTGCATGCTGTTTACAAGTTTATTTTATCAAGATCATAAGAACCAAATTCAAGAAATTAATAAATAACTGCATTGTGTTCCACTTCCTGATACATAATTATGGGATGCCGCTCATGCTTTGTTTGCGCCAGCCATGTGTTCCTGGGCTTGTCACGCGCCATGCTTCTGCCTTCTTTTCTGGCTCTCATAGAGATTCCTTGTGTGAATACTGAGCCTCCGCCTGTGCCACACAGAGCCTGTTAGATGTGAGCAAGGTACAGCTCCCGAGGTGTCGCAGCACTGGGATGTTAGATGATGAATGTTATGCAGGCAGACTCCACCTCTTATGTGAGCAGCTTTTCAAAATTTGGTTCTCCCGGTAATCAGACTCCTCTGAGCACACAACATTATGAACAATACATTGAGGGACACAGGCCACTTCACTTGAATTGAATATAAGCATCTGTCCAGCATTCATTAATGAGTCTTTCCTGGATCGCCAAACAGATCTTCTTTCAGGTACTCACCACTCTTGATTCTCTAAATACTATGGAGCAGATTTACAAGCCCCTTGCGCCACTTTTGCGTCACTTTTCCCATGTTAAAAGTGACGCAATAGTGGCGCAAGGGGCTTGTAAATCTGCCCCTATAGGTGGACGAGCCAACAAATGAACAGGACGCGAACCAGAGGCAAGCCAAGGGTCTGGCTCAAATCTTAGAGCCCGTGCTTGAGGTGAGCATTGAAAATGCTTGCTGTGTATCACTGAACAAAAATCACATAAAATATGATAAACTCTCTCCAAAATTCAAAAAAGTTAAATTATTAAAAAAACACTGACAAAGCCACTAGATCTTGCTTAGGCGAAACTTTTTGGCTTTGCCAATGATTCTTTAATGAGTTCCTAAACTGCATAAAAATGATATAAAGAAATGTGTATCTCATTTCAAATGAGTGTATGCTACATTGTACTCCTTATGTCAGTGTTCTTAGTCACAACTTTTTCCTTCTAAAACACTAGTGAAGCTTTATCTTAAAACATCTTACTTCCGATGTGCTCACATGTGGGTAGAGACACTTCACTAAAACACACGGATGGGATGCAATGTTGCACTGGTTCTGAGCAGTTTTCACAGGTATTAGACTTTTTGCAGTCACATTTGCACTGACCTGAAGAGGAATGCAAACATCTTTCATTTGGCTAGTGGCACTCTCGGCCCACTTTAAGGCATCCTCAAGGTAAAATTAACCAAACATTCTTCCTTGCAGCTTGAAAGGTTTTGTTTGTTTGTTCAGCTGCAATGCTTCAGCTAGAGTTCAGCCGCCAAAGTAAACTGTGTGGCAAAAATAAACGTGTCCATTCCATCACATTTAAAAGGGTGTGTTTCAGAGCACTTTTACAATTTCAATACTTATTTAAACGGCAGACTACATTTTGGGAAAAACAACCCACAGTTCCCCCAAATCATGTAAACCGGCACCTCTAAGTAAAGGCAAGGACATCTCTTTAGTAATCTCTTATAAGGTCCCAAAGGCAAGACCTATTGGCTATGCCAATGCTTGTTAGAAAGGGGACTCTGTTCCCCTCAGCCCATTCTGAGAGGTGTCACCTTGTGTCCCAGCAGTGCAGTTGATTGCATTTGCCAACACTGAGGGGCATATTCTCAAGGATCCATCGCCGAGTTATCGGCACTTTATCGCAGCCAAAGTCGCGATAAATTCATCGCCCCATTCACAAGCTGGCGCTAACAGCCCATAACACCAGTTTACCTGCGAAAGCAGTCGCAAAAAACATCGCCACAGATGACACCGGCAACTAACGCTAATGATATGCAGAGTAGGCGTTACCGTGCAAAAATCTGCGACAACACCACTCCACAACATTCTCAACGACCAGCCAGATCGGCGATGAAATCACAAAACATGCGATAAGGCGTGTTAGCAGCAGGAAATTAACACCTGCTCTTACCTGGTGTAAAGTCGAACGACAACCGGCACCAGACAAGGGAGCACAGCCCATAGCCACACATGAAGAACAACAGATGCCCTGGAGCAACCGATCATGCAGCCCGGAGCCCCAATAGGCCAACAACACCCACCGCCACCACCCCCAGGACCCCACCACCCCCACCACCTCCCCTCCCCCCGGGGCCCCACCCTGGGCAACCCCCACACCCCCCCCCCTTTGGACAAAGATATTGCACATCAACTCCACGAAATCATGATCCAAACAAATCGCCTGAAGTCGCACAATCACAACACCTAACATACATGTGTGGTCAGAAAAAGGGAAATCATACATTCATATCATAATATCCAAATAATAAGTTTATTACAGAATAAACCAAAAACAACAATTCTGAAGAGGCATGGCGGGTCTTCTCAGGACATTCTGTAAGTCACAGCCTGCAAAACAGAAATCTGGATAAGAAGGTGTGCCATGCGCCAATCAAAGTACAGAGAGAGAGAGCGAAAGAGAGAGAGAGAGAGGGAGAGAGAGAGAGGGAGAGAGAGAGATGGAGAGAGAAAGAGAGAGAGAGAGAAAGAGAGAGGGAGGGAGAGAGAAAGAGAGAGTGAGAGAGTGCCGACACTGCGGACCTAGGCCTCACTGCTCACCTGCTGCCACCGGTGTGTCTCCAACCACGTGCCGGTATACACTGCAGTCCCCCAGGTCCCTTATCTGAAACAGTGTCCAGAGACATGAATGGCAGAGTCCATACAGTTGCACACGCCATCATCGCTTGCCCGCCCCTGCGCACACAGGCTGCTGCACCCCAGCCCCTCCCGCCGCCCAGCGGTGATTGCCCGCCCCTGCGCAACCAGGCCTCACTGCTCACCTTCCGCCACCGGCGTGTCTCCAAGAGGGCCCACCACGTTCCGGTGCGATCTCCAAGCCCGGGGCCCACGACCATGGCACCCTCCACATCATGCAGCCCCGCACCGCGGGCCACCAGGTCACATACCTGACTCTGGGTCTTGATTTCGCAATGGCAGAGACCACATCAGTGCACACGGCATCATCACAGGCTGCACACCCGCTCAGCGCTTGCGGTGCCACTAACTCTGTGAACCACGAGGCAACGCCACGTGGCGGGAGGCCCGCACTGCCCGCTGGCTCAGGCCTACACTGCGGTCCAGCAGGGCTCACACTGATCCTTGCCAGGACGGCGCATCATCGCAGGCTGCACACCCGCTCAGCACTTTAGGTGCCCCTATCTCACTGCACCGCAAGACACCATCCCGTGGCGGTGTGCCTGTGCCTGCCGCAGTGTATCCGGTGCAAAAACAACAATTGATAGACAGAATGCAGAACAATGTCGTACATTCACCCCAGTACAGAGATCTGGGCCTAAATCCATCGTTTTTTTGCTCACCATGCCATTCCAGTTTGGACCCAGCCATATGCAAATCAGTCTTGACCCTGCGCCCAATGGGAACAGTCCAGCCCGAACTGCCAGGCCAGGTTCTCCCTGGACTGGAAACAAGCATCCTAGGACCGGTTTTGGGCTTTCAGCCCTCATCAGCCAGGATAGCTTGACTCCAGTGGCATGGAGAGTACGGGACCTACGTCTGGGCATACCCGTCCCACTCGGGGTGACAGATGCAAAAACAACAATTGATGACAGAATGCAGAAGAATGTCGTACATTCACCCCAGTACAGAGATCTGGGCCTAAATCCATCGTTTTTTTGTTCACCATGCCATTCCAGTTTGGACCCAGCCACATGCAAATCAGTCTTGACCCTGCGCCCAATGGAAAAAGTCCAGCCCGAACTGCCAGGCCAGGTCCTCCCTGGACTGGAAACAAGCATCCTAGGACCGGTTTCGGGCTTTCAGCCCTCATCAGCCAGGATAGCTTGACTCCAGTGGCATGGAGAGCACGGGACCCACGTCTGGGCATACCCGTCCCACTCGGGGTGACAAATGCAAAAACAACAATTGATGGACAGAATGTAGAACAATGTCGTACATTCACCCCAGTACAGAGATCTGGGCCTAAATCCATCGTTTTTTTTCTCACCATGCAATTCCAGTTTGGACCCAACCATATGCAAATCAGTCTTGACCCTGCGCCCAATGGGAACAGTCCAGCCCGAACTGCCAGGCCATGTCCTCCCTGGACTGGAAACAAGCATCCTAGGACCGGTTTCGGGCTATCAGCCCTCATCAGCCAGGATAGCTTGACTCCAGTGGCATGGAGAGCACGGGACCCACGTCTGGGCATACCCGTCCCACTCGGGGTGACAAATGCAAAAACAACAATTGATGGACAGAATGCAGAACAATGTCGTACATTCACCCCAGTACAGAGATCTGGGCCTAAATCCATCGTTTTTTTGCTCACCATGCCATTCCAGTTTGGACCCAGCCATATGCAAATCAGTCTTGACCCTGCGCCCAATGGGAACAGTCCAGCCCGAACTGCCAGGCCAGGTCCTCCCTGGACTGGAAACAAGCATCCTAGGACCGGTTTCGTGCTTTCAGCCCTCATCAGCCAGGATAGCTTGACTCCAGTGGCATGGAGAGCACAGGACCCACGTCTGGGCATACCCGTCCCACTCAGGGTGACAAATGCAAAAACAACAATTGATGGACAGAATGCAGAACAATGTCGTACATTCACCCCAGTACAGAGATCTGGGTCTAAATCCATCGTTTTTTTGCTCACCATGCCATTCCAGTTTGGACCCAGCCATATGCAAATCAGTCTTGGCCCTGCGCCCAATGGGAACAGTCCAGCCCGAACTGCCAGGCCAGGTCCTCCCTAGACTGGAAACAAGCATCCTAGGACCGGTTTCGGGCTTTCAGCCCTCATCAGCCTGGATAGCTTGACTCCAGTGGCATGGAGAGCACAGTACCCACGTCTGGGCATACCCGTCCCACTCGGGGTGACAAATGCAAAAACAACAATTGATGGACAGAATGCAGAACAATGTCGTACATTCACCCCAGTACAGAGATCTGGGCCTAAATCCATAATTTTTTTGCTCACCATGCCATTCCAGTTTGGACCCAGCCATATGCAAATCAGTCTTGACCCTGCGCCCAATGGGAACAGTCCAGCCCGAACTGCCACGCCAGTTCCTCCCTGGACTGGAAACAAGCATCCTAGGACCGGTTTCGGGCTTTCAGCCCTCATCAGCCAGGATAGCTTGACTCCAGTGGCATGGAGAGCACGGGACCCACGTCTGGGCATACCCGTCCCACTCAGGGTGACAAATGCAAAAACAACAATTGATGGACAGAATGCAGAACAATGTCGTACATTCACCCCAGTACAGAGATCTGGGCCTAAATCCATCGTTTTTTTGCTCACCATGCCATTCCAGTTTGGACCCAGCCATGTGCAAATCAGTCTTGACCCTGCGCCCAATGGGAACAGTCCAGCCCGAACTGCCAGGCCAGGTCCTCCCTGGACTGGAAACAAGCATCCTAGGATCGGTTTCGGGCTTACAGCCCTCATCAGCCAGGATAGCTTGACTCCAGTGGCATGGAGAGCACGGGACCCACGTCTGGGCATACCCGTCCCACTAGGGGTGACAAATGCAAAAACAACAATTGATGGACAGAATGCAGAACAATGTCGTACATTCACCCCAGTACAGAGATCTGGGCCTAAATCCATCGTTTTTTTGCTCACCATGCCATTCCAGTTTGGACCCAGCCATATGCAAATCAGTCTTGACCCTGCACCCAATGGGAACAGTCCAGCCCGAACTGCCAGGCCAGGTCCTCCCTGGACTGGAAACAAGCATCCTAGGACCGGTTTCGGGCTTTCAGCCACCAAGTCTGTGCACCGCTAGCCATGGACCCTTAATGATCGAGTTCCGTGGTGCGGACGCCATCATGTCACCCCCGGCACTGGGCAATGTGAGGTGGCAGGGCCCTAGGCCCTCATGCATACATGAGAACTACACGGAGACACCCAGTTAGAGAGTGGAAATGGAGTCCAGCACGTGCGCCAGGCCCTTTTTATTGGCAGGGTCACATGTCCTGTGACGCCTGTGCTGGATTGGTGTGGTGTGGGTGTACATCAGCCATGAGGGAGTGGCTGTGGCATGCTGACAACTAGACCTGTGAGCTGCAGATCCCTACAGTGAAGACCTGGGACATGTGGCGTTGTCGTCCCCCCCGTGTGCGTAAGCGGAGTGGGCTGTCCTGGCGTATGCCAGTCTAGTGTAAGGGTGTGAACAATGACCCCGGAGCTCTGGGCGTGGTTCCATCCTGGGCTGGACAAGGAAGTGACTAATGAATGTGTCTCTGTTGTAGTGTCAGCGCCACCCGGACCGCAATCGGCAATCTGTCACCCTGTGACAAAAGTCCCACAACATGAGCAACATGGACGTAAGGGGGAATCACTGACCCTACATTCATTCATACTTCCACACTTGAAAGATCATAGACATGACACATCTGTGTACATATGAATGTTTATTGCACATTCAGTGGAGTGTTGCAGCTGGAGCAGTACAGGGCCATGCCAACCCCACTTTACATTTTTGGCCCGTGGAGGGCCAGCCAGAGTCCTTCAGGGAATGACAGGTACATCAGAAGAGGAGGAGTTCAGTCCGCAGTCTGATAGCTGTGTCATTGGTGATCAAACAGAATATGGCAGTCCATGTCGAGGTCCAAGGTGAGTGTCACAGAGTGCATCGGGGGACAGTGGAAGGTGATGATGCAGAGGGCAGATCCAAGCAGAAACAGGCCACATGGCGGAGATGAATGCTACTGCGTCCTTCTGACCACGAAGGCAGATTCATCCGCATCTTCGTCCTCTGCTGTTGCATGTGCCTCACATGTGGGTGGTGGTGTTCTGTCTCCAGCACTGTGTGGCACTGACACATCAGGGGCCGGAGATGTGGATGGGGTGGTAGCAGCAGCATGCATCAGCGCCAGGCCTTGTGGCAGCAATGCCATGAGGAGGGTATTTAGGGCATTGAGGGACCCAGCTACCTCTCACTGGTGTGCAGCAGTGGCAGCCGCTCTTTCCGCCTGCGTCCGCTCCATGTTCTCCATGATCCTCCGCATGTGTCCCAACTCCCGGGCAAGATCGCTGGAGGCACTCTGACTAGACTGTCGTTCTTGTCGCTGGGTCAGGACTCTAGCGATGTCAGCCATGGTCCGTTGGAGAGCATGGAGCGGACTGTGGGTGTCTGTTAGGGACTGTGAGTGGTCCCTGATGGGACTTAGACACCCACGTATGGTGTCTAGTTTGGCTGCCATGCGGTCGAACCCCACCTGCACCTGTTCAGCCAGCTTCTCCTGGCACCCCAACACACGGCGTTGGAAGGCCATGTGTTCGTCGTGGGGGTCCTGGGAGGCAGCCGTGGTGGTGGGTGCTGCCTGCTGTGTGTTCTGTGCAGGGGGTGGGTTCTCCTCGTGGCAGCTGGGCTGCCCTGCTCCTGGAAGTGGGCTGCGGAGGCTGTCCATGAGCTGTTGGAGGGCGTCGGAGTCGAAGATGTGGTGGTCCTCTTCGTCATCAGAGAAGAGAGGTTCGGACTGCTCCGCAGGAGGTGTTGGATTTCCCCCTGCCATGTGAAGGGGAGATGCAGTTTAACATTGTGTTCACATGTATGTTGACGCATTGTACATGTTTACATTCAGACTGCATGACAATGTACATTGTGACTGTTTGGGGGGAGCTGCCTATTTGATGCGGGACAGTGGACATTCCGACTACATCACAGATGTGTGTTTGTACTTGTACATTGTCAACTCACATTTCCCTGCAATGCCAAATGTGATTGGCCAGTTTCTACGCACATGCGACACCAGTTGTGTCCTCTGTTCTGTTGTGGACGTGTTGCGGTTTGTACCACATCGTTGTCAATGTTGATGTGCTCTGCATGTAATGTGTGTGTGCCGCATTTTGGGGGAGTCGCCCCTGCAGCTCTGATTTAGCTGCCCCTTATCCCTTACATGCGGTGTTCCTCGGGCTTCTGTGCTTATGCGGTGCTGAGATGTTGCATACCTGTGTGCATTGGTCTCTTGGTGGGAGTTGGGGGTCTGGGGCATGGTTTGTCCGCAGATGTGCTATGCTTAATTGTGCATGTGCGCCATTGTGCCCATCTCCCCCCGTCCCCCCAGTCCCTGGTGGTTACTCACCCTGTTGCTGTTGTGTCCAATCATGTTGAGCAGTGTCCGGTCCCCCAACTCCTGCCACCGTCTCCCCACTGATGACTGTGGACACCATTTCCTCCATCTCGTCCAGCTCCTCCTGTGGCGCTGGACTCCCACCTCCAGTCTGCATTGCTGCCTTCTGGTTGTTTGCGAGTTTCTGCTAGGTTTTGCGCTTCACATCATTCCAGCGCCTCTTGACCTCGTCCATTGTCCTCCTCAGCACTCCGACTGCATTCACCTTGTCCACGATGGTCTGCCATATTCCATTTTTAGTTGCCAGTGACACAGTGGAGGTGACGAACAGTGGATGATGGTGTTCTATCACCTCCGTTATCAGGATCCTGTTTTTCTGCGGACTGAACCGCTTCTTGCTACTCTTCTTGTCCTTGCCCTTCCCTGACCCCGAGGTCACAGGCTGGTCCTCCGGGGGGCTTGTGGGGTTCTGGTTGTCCTCTGTACTTGCTCTGGATGCCTCCATTGTGCTTCGCTGTTGTTTGGCTTTTGTTTGTATGTTTTTTTTCTACTTTTATAGGGCATTTTCCCGCATGACGCGTGGGAATTGCAGGCCTGTGGCTGGTTATTGCAGATTTTTGTATCGCGATTGGCGTCATCGCTACTATTTTCGCGTTGGTGTTTCGCGTTTTTACGGCGTCGCGTTGATTTTAACGCGTTCATTTGACACGTTATCGTGTGACTTTCGCATGGTACCGCCGTGTTGGGAATACCACGTTAACACGGCGTTATTTTCCCGCGATGTGAAGTGTTGCGTTAAGCTGAATTTGCGGTAGTTATCACACGTTCTTGAGAATATGCCCCCAGGTGCGCAAACCTGGACTCAGGACATGCGTGAGCCGCCATTCCACCGGCAGTCGCCGTTTTATCTGTGAGAATGACTCAGGAGGGGGGTTATATTTCAATCTTTTATCTGAGGAACAGATAGTTTAACACTATTATACCTTATTTAGCTTAACGAACTTCAAACGTGAATCACGTTTGGGCTTTGGAGCTGCATAGAGAGCACCAGCAGGAAACAAATGCAAATAATCCGCAAGTTAATGTTTAAATAATTCATCAATCACATTTTGTTTACTCACTAAAAGCAGTTTCAAAATGTAATTTCAAAGGTTCAAGTGTTTGTTTCAAAATATTGATCTCGGTAACAAATTGGTGTGTGCAAAAATACATGTAATATATAAAAAGTCAAACCAAAAAATGTTCTTTTTATTATATTTCTTGTTGATTGTTTTAATTTGTTATTTTTTGTAAAAGAGGCCCTTGACCTTCTAAGTGAGGATTATTAGATGGGCATGGCATCACTTCTTGTAACATCACTACCTGTGACGTCACTGTTAATTGCATGTGAATAATTAGCCCCCCTCCCCCACCCCACACTATTTTTCGCACACTCCACCGGTCTTGACTTTGGAACTGGAGGGAACCGAGAGTGGTTTGGGTCACTGGCGCGAAAGTTCTTGTTGGGTTCAGCACTGATTAATGGGCCCCGTCTGAGGTTTTTCTCTCTGTCCGAGTGACGCTCTACTATTACCCTGTTTTTGTGAATCAAGTAACTCAGGTCCCCCCTCTGAAATCAGCCTTTGGGACCAGCTGGCTGACATTGGAGATCTTAACAAAAGGCAGGGGGCACCATGGGCACATGAGTCCTCTTTGTGGGACTACAGATGAGTCGATTGCCCCTACTTTTTAATCCTCGGGCCCAGCAGTAAAAAATTCGGCAGCAGTTTTAAAACCACCAAACGCAGTCCAAGCACACCCTGAAACATGTAGTTAGAAAAAGTTTTTCGTAGTACAGATTTTCTCGAGGCAGGGGGCACGACGAAGGTCGCAGATCAGCCCAAAAATATGCGGTTAACTTTTCATATGTCCGGACCACCAACAGAGCAGCAGGAAGATGAGACATGCTGCAAACATGTTATCAGGGAGGTGCTCTTTGAAGTGAAATATCCCTGCAACTGAGAAACAGTTGTATATGGTGTTTGTGGGGTATGAAAGGTCAAAGCCTCATTGGAAACCCCACAATGCACTCTGAGGCCGGGAAGGAGGACCCGACGTGCTCAAGGTCCTGTAGGGGGCAATCAGGGGACACAATGGATGTTTCAGGGGCAAAAGGTGCCACCACAGTTCCACGTAGGGCTGACCTCACAGTGTTGATATGGTGAAGATTCCTGTGTGCTTCTTACAGCTTCCTCAGACAGCAGGGCGCTCCATCCATCCTCCATCTTTAGTCAAGGCTAGCTATCCAGTCACATTGACTTTGGTTTTTATTCTAGTTATTCTTGACTGGTAGCTGAAAATATGAATTCCAGACCCCTTCTCTGTTCTGTTTGGGTTATGTTTGGCTTTGAGATGTAGGCATGTGTCAGACAGGCTGCCCCAGCATCAGTCTTTTCTTATGATTTTCACTATCCAGGAGTTTAAATAAACACTGGAAACTGCTCACCAATGACACTACGCTTGTTGAACACATCAACAAAAATCCACAGATCACGTACAGAAGAGGGAGAACACTAAGAACTAGACTGAGTCCGAGCTATCCACAAACAACACATACAGATTTGTGGCTTACCACACAGAGTCTGGGTTTTTATAAATGTGGTTCGTGCGGTGTATGCAGGTGGGCCGCCGATCGCAAGACCGGTTTCAATGGCCCAGATAGGATTTATGTAATCAGACATAACATTAACTGCCACACAAAATTTGTAGTTTATGTACTCGAATGTACTTGTGGTAGTTTATATGTAGGGAGTACAATCAGGGCACTTAAAGAAAGAATTGCAGAACATGTCAGAGCCCTTAAACAGCAAGATCCCAGGTATCCCATGGCCACGCACATTTGGCAATGCCCCACTCAAGGGGTACATAAAGGGTTCATCTTTTATGGGATTGATATCACGAAACCAAATCCAAGGGGCGGGAACAGGGAGCTGCAATTGAGACGTTCCGAAGCACTTTGGATTATGCGTCTTAAAACCCATGAATTCGGTCTTAACAGTGACCGGGAAATGCATTACTTTTTGGGTGATTAGATACTCTTGATTATAGTGAGACTGAATTAAGTATATTTGCTGTATTGTCATTTGTATTGTTACGTGTACCGCACTTGCCGCAAACTTGCATTAGTGGTCTAATGGATTCTGTTCGCACAACTTATGAGACAAGTTTATTTAAAACTTTCAGCTTGGACCATTTGTAACCATTTGCTGCACAACTTATGAGACATGTTTATTTTAAACTTTTAGCTTGGACCTTTTATAAACTTTTGTTGGGGGCTTATTCATGTGGGGCATGATTTCATTGTCTTGACACAGACTTGAGTGCATAACAAGTTTCATACTATCTCTAATATGCCTCCCTGTTTTTTCCCCTTATCTCCCGTAATGAAGTGCAACTTTTTCACCTTATAGTCCGTTTTGAAATTCTAAATTTGTCCCCCTTACTGTGGAGGTTTTAACTCTCATCAGTTGCATGCTTTTGTCGGTCAATACTGTGTGCCTATTAGTGTAGCGCGATGGT
Source organism: Calotriton arnoldi (assembly GCA_963921515.1). Lineage (NCBI taxonomy): Eukaryota > Metazoa > Chordata > Amphibia > Caudata > Salamandridae > Calotriton > Calotriton arnoldi. Next base: position 749,771 of record CAWUFW010008375.1, on the reverse strand, counting down.
ATCAGGTCGGTATTCTAGTCGTTTTTCGATTGACGTTAGAATAAAAGAATACGCTTCCGGGTCACGTTTCACTTCCTCTTCCGGTTTACTCGGTGCCGGTGTATCGAACCACGAGGTGTACTCGCCTAAGGTAAGCTGCATTAGCAGGTTTCAAGAAGTGCTTTATGTAAAGGGATAGAAATTTTCTGACATATGGACATAGAATGATGTATTTATGGGTGTCATTGTGGATTTTTGCAGCTGGTTAATGACGGATGGTGCTGCGGTCTCTGTGGCCATATTGAGGTTAACTTACCTCTTTGATATACGAAGTCCGGAATTGAAATTTAACACTGGCCATAACACTTGAACTATTAGAGGTAAGAAAGTTACACTATGTAGAGCACTTGATAGAGGCAATAATTTGCATACTTTTTAGGAGACTTGGGTCATGTTGTGCTTAAGTGTTAGATCAGTGATGAACACTTCATTGATGTCAGGCTATTGTTATACAGATTGCCAATCACGAAGAAATTTATTGGTCTCTAAAAGTGGCATCTAAGACCCGCTGGGTCGGAATTATCACCAGCTGATAGGTGAGCAACAACTTAAAGTTTTACTTGGAGTGACTTTTGTTTTCTCATTATGCTATGGATATTCATACTCAGGATCCAATTGTTGATTCAGACTTATGTTCATATGTTACAGGTCTGCAATATCACTATTTAATGTGAAAGGTAGGCACAGCTCGTAATTCTATGCGAGCCAGTTTGTTACTTTAGATTTCTGCACTCACATGTGTCACGCACGGGCACTTGGTGATTATGAACCATGGTAGACAATATGACCACTGAATACACACTATCAGTATCACGCATGTTTAAATATAGCTATTCTGGACACGGCTCACCAACACATGGTTGTGACCATTTAAGATGGTCTGAATTTGATAGGTACGTGAGACGTAACACAATGCAATCGGCATGTGATTTCTTAGTGTTTCTTTGGCATATCTTCGGTGCATGGTATTATTTACAGATACCTGCAACTATGATAATTTCAACCTTTCCACATATTTTAGAAAATCCCTCATGCCCACCATTCCCACCTTTGGAATATGTCTTTCAATTATTCACATTTTAATTGTGTTCTTCAGATATAAATTCTGTAAATAGAATTTTCACCTTGTATGGTGACATTAGCGATTTTTGTTCAATTCCAGCCCTGAAGAAGTCTTGGGTTTGACACCCACTGACGAAACACGTGTTGGCTGGCCGCTGAAGTAATTTACATTAAATCAACACTTGAAGGACAAGAACTACTCTTCATTGCTTTCTGTCAACAATAATTACTGATTATATTAATACTTTTAAGCGTGTGCACAGGATTTGTTGTAATTTGTGTAAAACGGACTTTGTCCTTGTTTTGAGGGCCTAGGGGTTTGTCCCTCACCTGTTGCACCGCACAGATTACCTCCACTTGTGATACTCATGATATCTGGTTAGCGCCTAAACATACCCTGTGTTTAAGATTACCCCCGTTCTGTTTTAGGATCCTCCATCTTTAGTCAAGGCTAGCTATCCAGTCACATTGACTTTGGTTTTTATTCTAGTTATTCTTGACAGGTAGCTGAAAATATGAATTCCAGACCCCTTCTCTGTTCTGTTTGGGTTATGTTTGGCTTTGAGATGTAGGCATGTGTCAGACAGGCTGCCCCAGCATCAGTCTTTTCTTATGATTTTCAGAATCAGCAGGGAAAATGGTGGGGCGTGAAACAAAGGTACAAAATAGAGAGAGGTATTTCCCTCCAATCCACTACACACATCTGTCTCCAGTAGCATCTTTGGGGAAGGGGAAAGAGGAAGATGCCAGAGCTGTCTTTGCACTTCCAAGGGAGCCACCCCCACCAATATCCAGCTACTACGGCATGCCTCGCTTAAAAGGAGGGAGCGCTGGCCTATCCCTCAATCAACAAAGAACCTGAGCTGGCTCACCCCCAGTCTCCATTTTGTCAGCCATCCTCGAAAGTTCCAAAATAGATTCCTGACCCTATACAGTAAAATACAACACACAGTCCATGCTCATCCTATCTCATGTATAAAGATTAAACATGCACTCCCCACCAGTGTCCCACATTAAGGGGGCAAAGGGTCCAGGTGAGGGTCTGGGTCTAGGCAGGCCTTTTACCTGGAGAAACCAATAGTCATGTCCCACTTTAATGGTTTCACTTCCACTATAACTGAATGTTGCAGTCCCTCTCGCAATGGTGAAAGAACATCTGTCACACTCAGCCTTGCTGTAGGGACTCACGGCATTACACAGAAGCGCTCAGTGACCATCTGTATTTGCGATGTTTATGATTAAAAAAATGATAGCAATGATAGCCTACAGAGACATAGTAGAAGTCCAGCATAGAGCAGAGGCACACACATTCAATAGACATGCAGGTGCAGCGTATTTCCCAACACTGTTCAATTTACAAAACATTTAAACTAACATTGTCACTTTTTTATTTGATTTGAAAGTCTTTATCATTCCTTGTTATCCCACAATGGTTTAAAATGACACCAAGAAGATATTCCATTTGTTTTCTGAGTCATTTATTGTATATTGTGTCATACCTTTCTGAATCTCGCATTTGTTCATTCATCCTTGGTCTTTTCAATAGTTTTATGTGTTTTCCCAGAGTCACTCATATTTCACTTCTTATGGTAAATTGTGGCTCTACTCACCTCTCATCTCAGCAGAAGTCAGAAAAACAAAAGAAAAACATTGGCAAAGTCAATAGGTCTTGCCTATGTGAGAGCTGTTGGCTTTGCCTATGTCTTTTAGCCAAGATGTACAGTAGTGTGGCTGCTGCTCAGCATGGCTGAAAGTTAGTGGCATGGCGTAGAATAGAGTGGCATAGAGGAGAGTGGAGTAGAGTGGTGTAGAGCGGAGTGGCAAGGAGTGGAGTGGCATAGAGGAGCGAAGAGTGTAGTGGCGTATTATAGAGTGGCGTAGACTGGAGTGGCCTGGGGTGGAGTGGCATAGAGTGAAGTGGCATAGAGTGTAGTGCCATACGGTTTAGTGGAATAGAGTAGACTTGCGTAGAATAGAGTGGTGTAAAGTAGAGCGGTGTACATTAGAGTGGCAATGTATGGAGTGGTGTGACGTGGAGTGGAGTGGCATAGAGTGGAGTGGTGTAGAGTGGTGTTCACTGGAGTGGAGTGGAGTTGTGTGGAGTGAAGTGGAATAGAGCAGTGTAGAATAGTGTGTCATAGAGTAGAGTGGCTGAGTAGAGTGACGTACAGTAGGATTGCGCGCGCATCGCGACCCAAGATGGCCGCCCGCCGCTAGAGCTCCGTTTCACGCCGGACCTTTACCGCGAATTTAAAGCGGTTCTACACCTCGTTTTAGAAAAAGGATGACAGAACTTTAAATCGGAAGATGGTCGCTTTCAGACCATATGCTTTTTTCATGGAGGCTGAAAAATTTCTGGACTGATTTTACACAGGTGACTCTTTCCTATTGGAGATGACCACCATTTTGTATGGCCTTTTCTCTCGTCTTTCTTCCTCACACATTAATATATATTGACTTTATTGGCAGTTTCTCCTTTTTATCTGGATGATTACTATACAATATAGTTAATTTCTTTCCCTGAAGCTTGCTTTTGTGGGGGAACTCTTTTGAGATACGGTGAATTTTCTTCTACGCATCACCCTGGTTTCTCCTCATTATTTCTACCACGCTTCATGGGTAGAAGTAGGCGCCTACTCCATCCTAACAAAGCAGTAGAGGTGCGTCTTTCTACTCCTGCCACCAAGGGTGCAAGTGTTCCAATCTCTAACAAATTCTCCTGTTTATCAGAACTTTCGTCACGGGAGAACTGTTCCTCACTCACAGAAAATACTATCACCATGGCATCCAAATTATCATTACCCTCAACTACCAATAAGAGACCCAAGCAGGACTCTCCATCTCCACCCAAGTCTTCCTCTCCGGTCTCTTTAGACATGGTATGGGAGGAGTTGCGCTCCCTTCGCCCATTTATTGAAGAAACAAATTCCAGACTACAATCGTTGGATGACAAGTGGTCTTCTATGGAGTCCCGTATCACTGTGGTGGAACAACACCTTGATGACGTGCAGGCTTCAACTTCAAAGGTTTCCTTGTTGGAGAAGGAAGTTTCACAACTAAAGAAGGTTACCGAGGATTTGGAGAACAGAAATAGACGCAATAACCTACGCGTTTATGGCCTTCCTGAAGGACTTGAAGGTGACGATCCTGTCACATACTTTGCATCTTTTCTACCACAGTTTTTAGATCTCCCACCTACGACTAAATTGAACATTCAGCGTGCTCATAGACTGGGCCCTCGTCTCTCATCGACATCTGCTCCTTCGGGTCCTCGTGGGGTTATAATACTGTTTTTGCAGTTCACTGACCTTCTGTTGGTACTCAATGCTGCCAAAGCCAAAAAGAACCTCTCATGGCTAGGTACCAAAGTATTTATCTCCCAGGATGTCTCTACATTGACTGCCAAACGCCGCAAGGAGTTTTTGGATCTTCGTCCTGCTCTTCGCTCCTTGGGTGCACGATATGGCCTATTCCACCCTTGCTTATTTAAGGTTACCTATCTCAACAAGACTTCTACCTTTGAAGACCCTGCTGACCTTCGCAGATTTATTCAGTCATGTTCTGCTACGTCGATGGAAACTGCTCCTTGCTCCTCTGGAACTTGAGTTTTGTTTTCCCTTTAATGGTCCTAATATATTGCAGTTATTGCTCTAACCTCCTTTCTTTTACAGGTCACCATAATCTCTTCAGACTATATATATCTTTCTCTGCTTCATGTTTCATTCTACGCTTCCCTTCTTCCCTCTCCTCTCTTTCATCTTTTCTATTTATGTATCAGTCTCTCATTCTTCCACCTCGCCTTTCTTCCTTGTTGTATATCATTATTCTTCTTCCCTTTTTATTCTATGCCTGATTATGTAACTCTATCACATTACTGTATGGAATTGTTTGTTCTCTTATTTCTCATATATTTTCTTTGTCTCCATTTGCAGATATAATCTATTTGTTAGATGTTATTCTTCCTCTACATGCCCGCTCCTGTTTGTATTTTCTCGCATTGATGTCCTGGTGTGTTGTGTTGCTCCCCGTTGGGTGTGCTGTCTCCAATGTCCCTTGCCGCCTTTCGTTTTCTTCTTACCCCTTAAGGTATGTATTACAGTCGTCATTTTATTTTGACATGTGCTGTCTTTTCTTCTTTACTTCACTCTTTCCCCCTTCTTACTTCTCCTTTTTATTTCTACCCTTTGCACTGCTCTTTTCTATTTACCCATTGGGATTTCTATTTTCCTGCTCATCTTCTCTTTTGTCCTTTACTCCAGTGGTTTATCGTTGCATATTTGTATTCTTTATATACTTCAAATGTTGTTACATTCAGAGTTATTTCCTGGAATGTGAAAGGTTTTGTTAATCCAATCAAAAGACAGAGAATTTTATCCCATCTTGCCTCTTATAACCCTGACTTAGTTCTTTTGCAAGAAACCCACCTTACCGAAGCTGAGGCGTTAAAATTGAAGAAGGGATGGGTGGGCTTAGTTTTAGTCTCCCCTACCTCTAACAAGAAAAATGGGGTTGTGATTTTATGTCACAAGAAATTGAACTGTAAAGTTGTGTCACAGGAAATGGATTTAGAAGGCAGATGGTTGTTGGCTCAATTGTTAATTAATAATATTTCGTTGACTGTTTTTAATATTTATGGCCCTACCCATCCTGATTGTTCCTTTTGGCCTTTAATTACACAGAAATGTATTCAATTCAGAGATGATCTTTATATCTTAGGAGGTGATTGCAATCAAGTCATGGATCCTTTTCTTGACCGTCAGTCCCAGGTGCGCTTCATTCCTCATAAAACCCATAAGCACTTTCTCGACACTATCTCTCAAACACACCTTGTGGATTCCTGGAGGCTTTCCCATCCCGATGCTCTTGATTTTTCTTTTTTTTCTCCTCCTCATAACTCTCTTTCTTGTCTGGACTATATTTTTCTCTCTCAATCTTTATCTCAGAACTTGCTTTCCTCTTCTATCGAACCTATTGTCATCTCTGATCATGCCCCAATTGTAACCGATCTGGATTTACTCCCTCCACATCCCAGGTCTTCCCGCTGGCGTTTTAATAACTCCCTCCTTCTTGACCCTCTTTTCTCTTCCACTTTCACTATCTTTACCAATGAATTCTTTGCCCTAAATAAAGACTCCGCTTCCTCACCTCATATTTTATGGGACTCCTTTAAGGCAACCGCAAGAGGTTTTATTATAGATTTTGTTTCAAAAAGAAGAAACGCTTTCTTCATCAACGTAAGACCACATTGGCACATATTAAAGTTCTAGAGCATAAGTTCTATACTTCACCGGCAGACTCGGTCTTACCGGCTCTGGTGCGCGCTAAACTGGCCTTTAATAAATCTACGACTGACAATGCATCTTCAATCCTTCTGCGCACTAGTGCTCGTTACTACGGGGGTAGAAATAAAGCAGGAAAACTTTTGGCAAATTATCTCAAAGCCCGTAAAGAACGTACTTCGATTGACTCCATTTACTCCTCAGATGGCTCTCTTGTCCATAAAGACCAAGACATTCTTACCGAATTTAAAAATTTCTATAAGGACCTTTATACTCCAGAAGCTCCTCCTTCTAGTTCTCTTATTCAGTCTTATCTTGACAAACTCCCAACGCCGTCTAATCTTCATCTTAACCTTTCTGACCTTGAGGCCCATCTATCCCTTAATGAATTATCCGCTGCATTATGCACTTTAAAAAAGGGAAAACTCCTGGTCCGGATGGCTTCTCAGTCGAATTTTACTTACACTTTTCTAACCTATTACTTCCTAAACTATTAACCCTGTTTCACTCATTCTACCTCTCCGGCAAGACGGAAGGTACTTTTCAAGAAGCCACTATTTGTCTGATACACAAGGAAGGCCGAGACCCTATGTTCTGTAAAAACTACCGCCCAATTTCCTTGGTTAATGTAGATTATAAGCTCTTTGCCAAAACTCTTGCCTTGCGTTTAGATCCGCTTATGCCTCATCTAGTGGGAAAAGAACAATGTGGCTTCGTTAAGAGTAGATTGACATCAGATAACTCCCGACTTTTTCTTAATGTCTTAAACAAAATCCCTTCTCTCTCTACATCTCTGGCGGCCATTTCTGTCGATGCGGAAAAAGCATTTGATAGAGTTGACTGGTCCTTCCTTTTTGCATCCCTAAAATGGCATGGTTTTGGTCCTCACTTTATTTCACTTATTTCCTTATTATACTCAGCTCCTAGAGCCTCTGTATTGGTTAATGGCTGTATCTCTTCCTATTTTCCTCTCCAACGCGGAGTCCGCCAAGGCTGTCCTCTTTCTCCTCTTCTCTTTGTCTTAGCTCTTGAGCCCTTCTTAACCTCAATACGCAACAATGACTCTATATCTGGCTTCCCTTACGGTGACCAACATCTAAAGCTCTCAGCTTACGCAGATGACATCCTGCTTTTTGTCTCCGCTCCAGAAATCTCTATTCCTTCTCTATTACATGAATTTTCTTCCTTCTCTCTTGTCTCTGGTTATAAAATCAATTCAGATAAAACAGAAATTCTCCCCCTTACCAAATTTTGTCTTCCTCAGTCTTTTTCTGCCACTGGATTTGCATGGAACAGCTCCAAAATAAAATATTTAGGTGTATGGTTCTCGAACTCCATCACCGCTACTGTTAAATTGAATATGAAGGCGGTTTTCTCTCGGATTGACAATCTACTTTCCTCTTGGAATCCTTTGTTTCTCTCTTGGTGGGGTCGATTGGACTCCATTAAGATGATGATCTCCCTATTCTAATTTATTCTCTTTCCATGCTTCCCGTCCATGTTCCAGTCTCCTATTTTAAACGTATAGATTCTCGCCTTTCTAAATTCCTCTGGAACAATAAAAAAGCCAGGATCTCCTTATCCCTTCTTCGTAAGACAAAATCTAATGGAGGGGTGAACTTTCCTGATTTTCGCCTTTACCATAAGGCATTTTGTCTCCGTCAGGCCTCAAGATGGCTTCTTTCCAACACCTCTTCTTTCACTCCCCTTTGGCTTACTATTGAGCGTGCTCTAGTATTACCATTCACCCTAAGGGAAGTTTTGGCCTTCTCTGCTAAATCTCCTCATATTTCTATGCCTTTATTCAAACATACTTGTACCCTACTAAGACCCTTGACACAACCGGATTGCATTTCAAGAGAATTCTTTTTAGACTCTCCAATTTGGCATAACTCCATTATTACTATAAATAACAGATCCATCTTCTGGAAATCTTGGAGATCAAAAGGCATAATTTGGGTTAAGCATCTTTTTGATGGCTCATCTCCGTGCTCTTTCCCCCAATTTCAAGCTTCATTTCATTGTCCTCGCTCCTTCCTACAGAAATTCACCACTCTGATGTCGGTCATTCTTGACACTTTCTATTCTCTCCCCTCTTCTCCTCCTACTTCTACTTTAAGCTCTCTTCATACGATCCTTCTATCCCTACCTAAAGCTTCTCTCATTTATAAATATTATTCAGCTCCTAATCCAGATCGTACTAAAACTAAATTGGAACTTTCATGGGAAGCTGACCTGGGTTGTGAATGGTCTATCATCTTCTGGGACAAACTTTGGTCCCGCTCTCTCAAAATCTCTCGTTCTGCCTCTCTCACTCAGTCTATGTTTTTCCTCTATCACAGACTTTATTTCACCCCTATATCTATTGCTAAATTTTCTCATTCCACTGATACTAGCTGCTGGACTTGTGGCGCTCCTAATGCTGATCTTTTACATCTTCTCTTTCTTTGCCCTTCGGTCTCTCTTTTTTGGGGAAAAGTCTGGTCCTACACTTCCCGTATTTTCACCATTACCACCCCTTATTCCCTCCCTCTTCTTTTCTCCGGTAGTCTATGTGACTCCTTAAATCTTCCCCCATATACACATGGTCTTTTTGACCTTATGCTTGCACTAGCCTATCAACACATCGCTCTTAACTGGAAAACCCTTACAAAGCTTTCTCTTCAACACTGGTGGAATAGTCTCTGCCACTTCCATCGTCTTGATATTGCTTTCGCCTCCTCCTGCAGCCCAAAAGCTAATAGAGACCTTTTTGGCTACCCCTGACTCAATACTTGGATAATCTTGTTTTAGCAGATAATTCTCGCTCCCATTCTGAAAATTTTAAACCTCCTTGAATGTACATCTTCTCTGGTTATTGTTCCTTACCTTTCTCGATTTATTGTATTTTATTAAGTATACTAATAATACTACTTGCATTCCTAGGTAAATATGCATTATTTTATCATTTAATTTTGTAAAGTTGCAAATATCCTCCTCCCCCACCCTCCCCTTCCCCCTCCCCTCCCTTTCCTTTATTCCCTGAAAAACCAAAAACAGCTTTCTTCTTTGGTTCTTAATTTAGCCACTTTTTTGATATTCTTTCTTCAATATGTTTATTCTGTATTGCTGATCTATGTATTTTTTATAATTCTTTAATAAAGCTTTTAAACACAAAAAAAAAAAAGAGTGACGTACAGTAGAGTGGCATTGAGTAGAGTGACGCAGAGTGGAGTGGCGTACCGGGCTGGAGAGTGGCATTGTGTGGCATGGAGTGGAGTGGAGTAGAGTGGAGTGGTGTGAAGTGCCGTGGAGTGAAGTGGCATAGAGCGGGGTATAATAGAGTGGCGTAGAGTAGAGTGGCATAGAGAAGGGTGGCGTAGAGTGGCATAGATTAGATTGGTATAGAGTAGAGTGGCACAAAGTGGCATAGAGTAAAGTGGTAAAGAGAAGAATGGCGTAGAGTGTTGTAAAGTTAATTGGCATAGAGTGGAGTGGAGTAGAATGGCGTGGAGTAAAGTGGATAGGCATAGAGTGGTGTAGAATAGAGTGGTGTAGAGCAGAATGGAGTGGCATAGAGTGGTGTGGTGTAGAGCGGCATAGAGTGGAGAGGTGTAGAGTGACATAGAGTAGATTGGCGTAGAGTAGAGGGGCGTGGAGTGAAGTTGAGTAGCATTGTGCAAAGTGGAGGGTCGTAAAGTAGTGCGTCATAGAGTAAAATGGTGTGGAGTAGAGTGGCATAAAGTAGATTGGTGTAGAGTGGAGTGGTGTGGAGTGGAGTAGAATGGAGTGGCCTAGAGTGGAGGGACCATAGAGGGAAGTGGGGTTATTGTGGCATAGAATAGAGTGAAGTAGCATAGAGCAGAGTGGTATAGAGTAGAGTGGCATAGAATGGAGTGGCATTGTATGGGGTGGCATGGAGTGGCATAGAGAAGAGTGGCATAAAGTGGCGTAGAGTGGAGTAGTGTGGAGTAGAGTGGCATAGAGTATAGTGGTGTAGACTAGAGTGGCGTAGAGAAGAGTGGTGTAGAGTGGAGTGGGGTACAGTGGAGTGGGGTACAGTGGCATTGTATAGAGTAGAGTGGTATGCAGTGGCATAGAGAATAGTGGCATGAAGTGGTGCAGAGTGGAGTGGCTTAGAGTAGAGTGGTATAGAGTAGAGTGGCATAGAATGGAGTGGCATTGTGTGGACTGGCATGGAGTGGCATAGAGAAGAGTGGTGTAAAGTGGCATAGAGTGGAGTCGTGTGGAGTAAAGTGGCATAGAGTAGAGTGGTGTAGACTAGAGTGGCATAGAGTGGTGTAGAGTGGAGTGGGGTACAGTGGCATTGTATGGAGTAGAGTGGTATGCAGTGGCATAGAGAATAGTGGCATGAAGTGGTGTAGCGTGGAGTAGAGTGGTGCAGAGTACCATGGAGTAGAATGGAGTAGAGTGGAGTAGCGTAGAATGGCATAGAGTAGAGTGAAGTGGAGTGGAGCAGCGTGGAGTGAAGTGGCATAGAACGGTGTAGAATAGAGAGGCATAGATTAGATTGGTATAAAGTAGAGTGGCGTAGAATGGCATAGAGAAGAGTGGCGAAGAGCAGAGAGGCATAAAGTGGCGTAAAGTAGAGTTGCATAGAGTGGGGTGGAGTGGAGTAGAGTGGTGTGGAGTACAGTGGAGTGGCATAGAGGAGTAGAATAGCATGAAGTAGAGTGGCTTAGAGAGGAGTAGCGTAGAGTAGAGTGGAGAGGTGGAGGGTAGACTGTCAAAGAGTAGAATGACATAAAGTGGTTTCGAAGAGAGTGATGTAGAGGGGAGTGGCATAGAGTGGTGTGACGTAGAGTGCCATAGAGTGTCATTGTGTGGAATGGAGTGGTGTAGAGTAGAATAGTGTGGCGTAGAGTAAAGTGATGTAGAGTGGAGTGGCATAGAGTTACATAGAGTAGAGTGGCGTAGAGTGGAGTCGCACAGTGTGGCATTGTGTAGAGTGGCATGCAGTGGCATAGAAAAGATTGGTGTAAAGTGGCGTAGAGTGGAGCAGTGTTGAGTAGATTCGAGTAGAGTGGCATAGAGTAGAGTAGCAAGGAGTGGAGTAGAGAGACATGGAGTGGCGTAGAGTAGAGTGGCGTATAGTAGAGTGGTGTAGAGTGGCATTGTGTGGAGTAGAGTGGCATAGAGAAGATTGGTTTAAAGTGGCGTAGATTGGAGTAGAGTGGCGTAAAGTAGAGTAGAGTGGCGTAGACTAAGTAGAGTGGGGAGGACTGGAGTGGAGTGGCATTAAGTGAAGTGGCGCAGAACGACATAGAATACAGTGGCTTAGGATACAGTGGCATAGAGTAGAGTGGTGTTGAGTGGAGTGGTGTGGATTAGATTGGTATAGAGTGGAGTGGCGTAGAGTGGCATAGTGTAGAATGGCGAAGAGTACAATTGCGTAGAGTGGTGTAAAGTAGAGTGGCATAGAGTGGGGTGGGGTAGTGGCGTGGAGTACAGAGGAGTGGTGTAAAGTGGCAGAGTAGAGTGGAGTGGTGTAGAGTGGCATAGAATTGAGTGGCATAGAGTGGCACAGAGTAGAGTGGCGTAGAGTAGAGTGGCATGGACTGAAGTAGAGTAGAGTGGCATTGTGTGGAGTTGAGTGCCATAGAGTAGAGTGGCGTAGAGTGGAGTGACGTAAAGTGACGTGCAGTGGCGTGGAGTAGGGTGGAATGGCATAGAGCAGAGTGGCGCTGAGTAGACTGGCATAAAGTAGAGTGGCGTAGATTTGAGTAGCACAGAGTAGAGTGGTGTAAAGTGCCGCAAAGTGGCACTGCCTGGAGGTGAGCGGCATAGAGTAGAGTAGAGCGGCATAGAGTAGAGTAGTGTACAATGGAATGGAGTGGCGTACAGTGGAGTGGAGTGGCATAAGTGTGGTGGAGTAGAGTGGAGTGGTGTAGAGCAGTGTAGATTAGAGTGGGGTGGCATAGAGTAGAGTGGTGTAGAATAGAGTGGCATTGAGTGGTGTGGCATAGAATGGCAAAGACTAGATTGGAGTAGCACAGAGTAGAGTGGAGCAGGGTAGAGTGGCGTAGAGTGAAATGTGATGGCATAGAGAGGAGTAGAGTAGAGTGGCATAGGGTACTACAGTTGTGAGTGCAACTCAAGTGTCAATAGAGGCAGCAGATTGGGTGAAAGCATCATAAATAAGAAGCTGTAAACTGTGTTAAAAGTAGGAAAGCACACTGCACGTCCAGGAATACTGAAACGCATATGAAATTAAAAACAAATAGTGCGTTGCAAAAAGACGAGGAAGAACATGTATTGGTCCATGCTCCAGGGAGGAGTTACACAAGGATGGAAGGGAAGCATACGGGAGGTAAGCAATCAGAAGATTGGAAATGAGAGTGACAAAGAAAACAACTAATGGTATGCTATGGGTGGGTTGTAAGCCTACTGAATTGTAAACAATACATCTCGCAACATAGGTGAGACCTAAAAAATTTGAATTTGGCAATGCTTAAACCTAAGTTCGACCTCTGTGCTGTGTAATGCTGTAATTTCTGACTGCCCTTTTGTACAGCTGTACTACGCTAAACCCTAGCCTGCCTGCCAGTAAAAGTCACTGGGGCCATTCATGGTGGTGCCTTAAAATTAAACATCCCCAAGACTGCAGTCTGGCAAACATCTGATATCGGGTCAAAGGCCTAATTGATTTTCTTCAGGATTCAAACTATGCTTAATTCTTGACTGAGGTCACAACCAGTACACGTCCCTATGATACATAATGCTTATTTTATATTCTCTACCTATATGAGACCGAATACTTCGCCTGTGCTATACCCAATGACGTTCTGTGGCCTGCACCACACTGCATGTTTGCTTTAAATCACAAATGATTCTTGGCCTAAGTCATACTCGGTGCTTCATAGATATCACACTGAACGCTTAACTTATTACACACCACCTGCATTGCTATTACCTATATCTTGCCTCTCAGCCCATGTTTGACCTATAGTAGCATCCAGTGTTCATGATATTACGATATATCACACCCGATGTTTAACCGATAGCGCGTTCGTTGGCGGCACACACCGCACTGGGGGGCCTATTAGCAATAACCGGCGATAATTATCGCTAAGCGCAGTTAGCGCTAGGATAATTATCGCCGGCTATCGCAGGTTTCTATCGCAGAGATAGCGTGCTATCAGCAACGCTTATCTCCAAAGCGATAGAAACCCTGGAGAACAGTGTGAATATCGCTTGAAAACAAGCGATATTCACACTGTGACCAGTGTTAGCTTGGCGATAGGGCGAGGGGATTTAGCCATGTAATCCACCTCCCATTGGATTACATGGCTAAGTCAGGTCTGGACCAGGCGTTAACAAACCAGCGCTAAACGTGTTTAGCGCTGGTTCGTTAATCACCTCCCCTGCCTCGCTAATAGGCGATAGCGAACTTAGCGACTGTTTCCAGTCGCTTTTAGGTTGGGAACGCCTACTTTGCATGCCATTAGCGATAAATATCGCTGGCATGCAAAGCGGCACCCAACCCGGTCGCTATCGCCTAGAAGCTGTCGCTAACAGCAGTTAGCGACAGCTTGCTAATAGGGCGTTAGAATTATCGCTGCTTTAGCGGGAAAAAGTCCCGCTAAAGCGGCGATAGAGCCCTTGATAATATGCCCCTGGAGTGTACCTTTATCACGTGTCGTTCAGCCAATATCAACCCACAGCTCGACATATATTAAAGCAAATATTTGCCTTGAATCCCAGTCCACACCCCCTCCACTGCACGCTACATTAATCACACCCCAGGTTCACTGCCTGCAATTGTGTCTGCGTGAGGATAGGTGGGGGCGAGTGGGGGGGCCTGGAGACGACACGAGCGTCAGTGAAGAGCATCAATCAAAAAACACACATGAAATTGCTCTGTGAACTGTTTTCTAAAAAGAGCAAACTCGAGATAAATTCGAACATTTCTTTTATTGATTTCTCTCCGAGCTGCTCGTGAGGGACATCTTTCACGCAGGAGCGGAGAGGCATAAACCTATCACTCACGCAGCGGGATCATAAGTGAGTGAGAAGAACCCTTCTACCCCACGCGCGCGCACTCTTTGGCTTTACGCCCCGAGGCAGTCAGTGACATCAGGGCTCCAAGCGGGGGGCAGTGTTCCGCAGCGAGGTGGAGAAATACACAAAGCCTCGGCGACAAAAAACCTTTAATAATGATTAAGAAAATGTGGCATTCATAAGGTAGCGACTTGGGAGCAGGTATGATTAATGTGGAGATGTGTTGCCATGCGCAGGTCTCCCTGGACATTAACCACGTTGGCAAATGCCATTTAGCTGAAGGGGAATTAGTCCTCAATCCTCCCCTCCATCGTGGTTCTTAGGCCGGGCTGCTACAATTCTTCAGCTGAAGTCTGCCTGGCTGAGCTGGATGGAGATGGGGCTTCAATGAAGCCCCATGCAAAGAATTCCGTAGATCATCCAGGGGCTGAAGTACGTAAATAGGATGGCAACTGTGTTAAAGTAATCAGTGGGAAATGCATTTTTTAGGTTGAGCCTGGGCAGCGCATGCGCTGCTCTGTGAGGCATGCTGTATTGAGGTATAGACTTGAAGCTCAGCCCACATTTTTCATTGGCTTGTGTCATTGTCCACTGTAAACTGTGGCTGTTCATTGGTCAAAAGGCTTAGTAGTCCCTCCTTAGTACCGCCTTGTTTAATTTTGTAAACTCCCGTGGCGACACCCCCTGTTACGTGTGTTGTCAGTGCTGATTTGTAAAAAAAGAAGTGCCAGGGCGATTGTTAAGAGGCCCCAGCAGCTTGCACCACACATTGCCCCTTCCAGCGCTGCCAAAGGCAGTACCAACACAATTACTAATCATCACACTCTTGAAAGTGTGACAATTCATCCTACTCTAGGCCCCCAAAGCTATAAGAAAGGCTTGGGCGGCAGTCAATAGTAATTTTTAACAGTGCCACAATGTGGCAGACTGGTACAAGCCCAGGTGTTGACAATTAAGTGCCGGTGCTGAGCACCTGAAAGCACCGGCTCAAATTAAGCACTGTGTGTTGTTGCTCTGTAGGCTTTAAATACACCCTTCGAGCACTACTTTCTCAAATAGCTTTGTCCTGCCTGCTGTTGCAGGCAGGACACGCTGTCTCCTGACGCTTTTTAAAAATTTTATAGCACGCATTTGCAATGCAATAGGTCATGCATTTGCGAGAGTTTAAGCTATTGGCATTGTAAATGACAATGCCTTTAATGTATCTGTTTTAAAAACAATACATAAATAAAAGGCATTGCCATTTACAATGCCAATAGCTCAAACTCTCATAAATGCGAGACCTATTGCATTGCAAATGCTTGTTTACGTTATGAAATCTCAATTGGTTACTGGGACCACTGCAAATATCTCTGCGTGTAACCAGTTAGACAGAAAACTGACTGGTTGGTGCACTGGGGAATAGAGTCCTGTGTTTATAGTGCTATAAGTCCCATCCTGCAACTGAAAGCACTGTGAATATGCAAGTCATTATTCAAAAATTGTATTGCACACAGTATAAGATAGGCTGCCTCAACATGTACAAAGAGATTTAGTTACTGATTACTAGTGGGTCGATGTTTTCCGACCACAGTGCAAATTGTGCTGTTTGCGCAATAGCCAGAATTCTGAGTTCTGTGGTATTTAATGTACCCCGTATTTACTGGGTGTATTAAATACCTCACCCTTCACTTAACTTCAGCATGTCAAACTTAAATTAAAGCCATATACTGACTCCAAAACAATTTGCTGATTAACTAATTACACACTTTTCCATTTCTTTTGCGTAGATTTCTTCCCATGCCTCATGGTGTAGCTCTCTCTCTGTCTAATGAGCTCACTTGCAAGGTGCACATAAAAGATATGGGCCTAATTGGGAACTGTGCAGAGAAGAATTCAAGTGTGGAATTCTGTTCCAGACAATAATAAGAGGTGCGGTGTTCCTGCACCCAGATTTAATGGATGTGAGAACCACTAATGCGTTTTTGCCGCTCAGAAAATCCAGTAGGTAAAATCTGTGTGAGAAAAGGCTGCATTTTAGCCTGAACCACTTGCAAAACCCCTGCTCGAATCTCACACAGGCACACAGGGAGGATTACATGCCCCCTCGTGCCAGCCAACATTCTCAATTCCTTTCTTCACCCTCCTCTCCCCCCATTCCCTGCCTTCCAGCCCCTCTGCACATTTTCACGACAGCCCTCTGCACATTTTTGCAACCTGTTCAGAGGAGGTGGTAAATGTATGCTCTAAACTCCACAGAAAAGGGAATACCACACAGAATACTGTTGGTCCACAGAATAATTCCCTATTTCTTGGGGTTTAACTCGTAATTACACAGTATTTGTGGGTTAAACTGCACAATACTGGTTATTACTGGTGTAGAGCTTGCACCCAACCAGTACCGTAGAATGTGTAATCAGGGCCATGATGGGCTACGTAAAGTGTCTCTGGATAGATAAACATGGATGAAAGTCCCAGTTACCACATCTACAAATACACAGCAGGGGTAGTTTATCACACTTTAACTTCAACAAAAGGCAGATAATTCAAGGGTCGATCAAAATGTACTAGAGCCAGTGGTACTGCATTGTGCTTTCATTTGAGAGGCCCAAAGCACAGATATGGCAGATAAGTTGGCTTGTTTTATTTTCTCAATGCTTTGAACCCATTCATCACATCAGGTGCTAGTTAAACAGAAACTGAATGAAAAATTATATATCATGGCATCATGTTTTAGCAAAGTTTCTAATTATTGCCCCAGCCCACCAAAGTCTTTCCACATTTTTCTGATCCGATGTAACTGTTGCCTTAAGAAAAGTGTATTGTGGGTGCTGCAGGGCCTTTTGTGCTGTGAAGTTAATTAGGCTTTTTTCTTCCATAAAGGCTATTTTGGGGTTGATAATATATCCAATCTTGTGCCTCAGAACGGCTTGCTTCTACACCTCCCAAGATTAGCTTCCTTGCACTTTTATAGCCCCATATTGTATGTGGTTCAAACTGTATATACATAGACCACTCCATTGATGCCAGGTATTGGCTTGTGCAGACACTTCTATCCTCACACATCTTTCCTACACCCATGAGTAAGCATAGCTACATGCTTGTTTATGACACAGTTTTAGCAATTGCAAGGCCACAATAATGGCAATAGAGAGCTAGGTAAATCCCTATTGACAACCCCTCCCTGCCTTCTAAAAACATATAGGCCCAGATTAACAACGCTTTTGCGTTGTGTTTGCATTACTTTTTTTAACACAGACCCAATGCAAAATCCAGGATGGTATTTACAAACCAAAAGTAACACAACACAGCACAATGCACTGCCTTGTGTTACTTTGCCTCAAGAGGGCGTTCCATGGGTGGTGCATGGGCATTCCCATGCATCCACTTATGGCTTTTGACCTAAATCTATATCTACAAAGAATTGCTGATATGGATGTTTGCCAAAAGCCTGCACCTCCCTGAGACTGACTGTTGGGCCGGAACAGTTCTCCACATGGTAATGGACGTACACCCCTGCCCTTAGTGCTCCAACTGTGCTGATGTCTATGGGACAGATGTACGACCGTTTTTTGCAGTCGCAAACGGGAATTCGGCCCGTTTGTGACCGCAAAATTGGTCTGCCCCATGCACAAACCATATTTTGCGAGTCGCTAACCTATTAGCGACTCGCAAATTATGGTTTGCGACTCAGTTTTAGGAAGGGGCGTGCCAAGGGCATCCCTTCCTAATAGCGAGTCTAACACCAATGTATGATTGTTTAGCGAACGCATTTGTGGTCGTAAAACAATCGCAGCTTACCACCTACTTCAAGTAGGTGGTGAACCACTCGCAAACAGGAAAGGGTCCCTTAAAAAATGAAACTGAAAAGTTTCATTTTTCTTTTTTAAATGCATCCCGTTTTCCTGTAAGGAAAATGGGCTGCATTTAAAAAAAACTGCTTTATTGAAAAAGCAGTCACAGACATGGTGGTCTGCTGACCCCAGCAGGCCACCATCCATGTGAGTGCTAGCCATTCCCAATGGGGTCGCCAATTGCGCTTGCCTCATGAATATTGATGAGGAATGCAATTTGCAACCCCATTGGGAATCGCAAACAGTGTCTGAGACACTGTTGTACATTCAGTTTAGCGAGTCGCAAATTGTGAGTCGCAATTCTGCGCAATTTGTGACTCGCTAAACTGAATGGTTGTACATCTGGCCCTGAATCTCTAATGCTGATTTTTGTTGTCATAAGAAAACATGAATCACGTGTGTGCACCATGACATAGCCCTGTCTCGTGGATTGCAGTCTTGTTGGACCAGGAGGGGCGCCCAAAGCCCTACCCTCATGGTGGTGGGTGTCTACTGCCTTCAACAGGAGTGAAGCAGCACAAGCGCGTGGTGGCAGCATACCGTGTAGTGATCAGTAGGAGTGAGTATGTCCTCTTTAACCTTTGTCACTAGAGTGAGGCCTTCAGGCTCACTCACTCAAAGTTCCACTGCTGTATGCTTAACTCATCCCTTGGCCTACATCGGATTGTTGTGAAGTGCTCCGCAGCGCAGAAGTGGTGTATCTGTGCTGGGTGTTTGTGTCTGGGAAGGGTGCAATACAGGGATAATGAGGTACTGTGCAGTGCGTGCATGGTAGCTGCATGTGCTGGGAGTATGTGTGCCTGTGAGGGGCACAATATATATTAAGGATGTAGTGATGTGCAGTCTGTACATGGTAAATGCATGTCCTAGATGTATGTGTGCTTGTGAGTGGTCCAATACATAAAGGCTATAGCACTGTGCAGTACATGCATGGTAAATGTATGTGCTGGGTGTATGTGTGCCTGTGAATGGTACAGTACAGGATGGATGAAATGCTGTGCAGTGTGTGTATATTAAATACATGTACTCTGTGTGTTCCATGTTGGGAGACCCAGGGCTGCATGGTGAAGCATGAGGAGGTGATGAATCCCCCCAGGCAGATAGGTGTACATTCCTGTAAGCTGGTTGGGACACACTGGAGAGGGGAGAGCCAGTACACTTCAAGGGATGCTCTTTGATTCAGAGAGAGGTCACAAGGAAGGGGCCTGGGCACATTTCAGGAAGAAGATGGGGATGATAAGAGAATCATAAAGTGTAGGGCTGAGGCCCTGGGCTACCCTTTTGATACACATATCACTGTGGCTGACTCACAGGTGTGAACCCTAGTCACTCCCATGGCCTGAGTTGTGGGGCTATCAGATTTGGAGTCACTCTTGCTGTTACAGACTGCCTTCAAGAGGAAGAGACGGCAGATGAGCGGACACTTCAAAAGGAAGCAGACCCTCAACATAAACTTCAAATACTCAGGGCCTCATTACGAGTCTGGTGGGCGCCAGACTCGCGGGGGTGCGGCGGTGGCAGTCTTCTGACCGCTCTATTATGACAAGGGTGGTCAGGCCGCCCTGGGGCCACCACACCCGCTAGTGATCAGAGATCCCTGGCTGCAGCGCAGTGGTCTTGAGGCCGCAATATGCTTGGCAGGGCTGCTGCGGCCCCGCCAAGCATATTAAGAGTTTCCTCACGCCACACTTTTCATGGTGGTGTGACCGCCATGAAAAGTGTGGCGGTGAGGAAACAAAGGGGGCCCTACAGGACGCTCTTGTGCCAGTGCTCCTTGGGGTGCATGCAGGGTGGCACATGTTGTGCCACCCTGTCTACATGCACACCAGTACCTGCACGGCATGGACTGCAGCAGTCCATGCAGGTACTGATTTTGTCATTTCCATTGCGGTGCCTGTGGGAACGCCAAAGAACCGCCCGCGAGACAGGAAAAAACTCCTAATCTGGCGGGCGGTTCAACCATGGGTTTGGCAGTGCAGGGCGGTCCCTCTCCCGCACCGCCAAACTCGTAATGAGGCCTTTAGACTATAAATCACATTTGGTGTCTGAAAATGGACTTTAAGAGGGGGAGCTTGAGACCCCAAAAATTGTCAACTGCCTAGCAGCCAGATGGGCAGTGAGTGGAGGGAAAGCTCTGCAAGGCTTCTGCATGTGACCAGGACTGGGAGACAAGGCCTGCTAGTCTTTCTACTGGATGAGGGGGACATCACCCGGGGAATCCAAGATTATCTGTCCTAGAGCATGGATCACTATCGCCTGCCTACTTGTCAAGACCAATGTGCCCTGTGGGGAAGAGGAAAGCGTTGGAGGGAGCGAGGTCCAGTAGTTAGCCCTATCGAGTGGACTCTCTTTGCGAGGTGTGAGGAGGTAGCTGCTGCACTGAACGGGTTGTGCCCATGTGCAGAACGAATTTGGCGACCCTCATATGCCACAAGAGGGCCGCTGTGAAGTGAGTCATGTGTATCACTGTGCCAATCGGGCCGGAACCCATGCATAGTGAGGACCGGTGACCCTGTATGCCAGGAGGGGCAGCCGCAATAAGATTGCTGTGCTGTGAGGGCCATAGTCTTTGTGCAGTGATGGGCCATGACCCCATATGCAAGAAGGGGGAGCTGCTGAGGACTTCACTGTTCTGATAAGGCCGGAGCCCGTGTACAGTGACCCCGTGAGCCACAGGGGGTCACCAGGACCAGCAAGACGTGTGAACTGGTTGGAGTCATCGCTGGAGAAGTGACATCACAGTGGGGCTCCTGCGTACCTGCACAGGGACAAAGGATTCACACCAGGATCTTCGCATCAACCCCTCCCCCACCAGTGTGGTATGGAACAGAGACTTACTCTGTGCAAAGGAGCTGCAAAGAACCTCCAGTCGCTGTGGTGGCACGACAACATGTGAGGAACACTATGACCGCTGAGTGCTTCCTGTCTGGGCCCCATGCAGCTAACTTACCTGAATCAGATGCTGCCGCTCCAGCACCCACGGAAGGGACATGCTCAGGAGCTCCGGTCACTCCAATCCTGCAGGAGTGGGTAAGACTGAGTTTGGCCTAGTTGGCCCAGGGGAAAATTGCTTGCTAGGTAGCACTGTGGTGCTGGAACACTGTTGACTTTAATATAGAGGCAGAGTGGGCTCTTGAGACTTGGACTGCTAATGGAGGCTTAAACTGGATACTACCTATAGAGAAGGGGGAATAACCACAGTCGCAAGAGTGAGGAAGAGAGGGACACAGGTAACTGCCTACGAAACACTAGCCCTGACCTCAGGGGGACTGTGTAGTTGTGCGTGAATGTCATATTTACCTTTGTGTTGTTGGCGGTAAAATAAAATACTTCGATTTGTTTCATAAAAGTGAGTATTTGTCTGGACATAATTGATTGCTGCTGCTGCATGTATTGTGAGTTGAGAGCCTGTGTTCACCCCTTTGCATCTACCTCCCCCCAAGGGATCCTTGGACTGCTTGGACCACGCTATTCCTGAGAGTCAAGTGCTGAAAGGGTACTTGGCCTAGTTGCTCAGGATCCATAGTAGATCGGGCGTGGGACATCAGGAGTTAAAGGTCTGATCCCACACGGTTGGGCCCAGTAACCCCTGCTTCCCCATGGCCCTATGAAAGTGGTTATGACACTGATGTAACAAGAAGAAATATTTTTCTTTCTCCTCGTTGTTTCCTCTTTCCATGTATGCTGCATTCTACAGAAGAAATATAAACAAGAAATTTCCTTAAAGCATAGTTTTTGTGCTGAAAGAGACACCTTTCGGCATAAAAACTATTCTGACCACAACACAGACACTCTGGGGCACATGCATCAAGGTAGGCTTTTGCGATTCCTTAATTGCGATTATTAAGGAATCGCAATTAAGGAATCGCAAAAGCCTATGCATGTAGGAATCGCTATAAAAATAGCGATTCCTAAACATTCCTTAATTGCGACTCGCTAATTGCGAGTCGCAATTAAGGAATACCTCCCCATTAATTCCTATGGGCCTAGAGGCCCATAGGAATGAATGGGAAGACATTCTCAACTAGCGATTCGCAATTAGAGAATCGCAAATTGAGAATGCAATTTCAAGAGTGCCAGGGTGTCAAAATGACACCCTGTTGCACCCTGAAATTGTGATGTGCACCCATGTTGCGCACACACATGCCCCATGGGCATGTGTGTGTGTAACCTAAAACTTAAAAAATGCATTTTAGAGCATTTTTCGAAGGTTTTGCAAATTACAGACAAGTTTGATTTGTCTGTAATTTGCGGTCCCAAATAGCGAAATCGCTATTTGAAAGTGCTTCTAGCATTGCATTTAAGGAATCGCAAATTGCGATTCCTTAAATGCAATCACAATTTAGGAATTCGCAATTAATTGCGAATTCTTAAATTGCGCATAGGAAACACTTTCATGCATCTCCAAAGGCCAATTTGCGATCGCAAACGGCCGATTTTTGCGATTCGCACCGTTTGCGATCGCAAAAACCTTTGATGCATGTGCCCCTCTGTCACTACAACACAAGGGTGCTTGCTTTGGCGCATGGCTGCTGAAAGTGCATCAGAGCAGTGAGAGCAGAACTGCACAACTTTTTTGTAGATATTGCACAGTTCTGCTTCCTCCAGTTCACATAGTCCATCAACCTTGCTTGCTGCCCTGCGTTGCATCAACTCTTTGTAAATGTAGGCCGTAGGTTTTATTTAGACCATGATTCCAAGTTGTGTTTTAATTACTGATCCATGAGCAAATGGATATTGCAAACTGATCAGAATTCTGAGTTGTGCGTCAATAACCACACTCTGCAATTTTCTCCATACAAATATCACTAGAAAAAGAGTAAGGCAATCTATCAGGATAAAATGCTTTTAAAAAATGTAGCAATCGTTGTATAAACACCAGTTCCACATGGTAAGCTTCTTTCTGAGGAGGGAAACTTATGGTGGGAGTTTAGTTATATTACTACTTTAATACCCCACACCAGAGTAGCAGTAATTATCATGTGCACTAATTATCACCCAAATTCTACTTAACTTGAAACCTATGCCTTACTCTCCAAATCTGTCTTTGTGCTTCTATAATGATGATATCCACATAGGTGCATAGCTTACAATATATTAGTCTCAGTTTGGGGTCACCAAGCCCATAACATTGCCTTGTTTTTCTACCTGCTGTAACCTCCTAGACTCTCATAAATCTCCACCTCTTTCTTTGCCCTTTCACCTTTTACAATTACATAATATAAACAATTGACTGGAGTGTGGGATGTAGATGTATGTGGGTGTGGGGGGGTAGAGTGATAATAACCATCTATTCTGTCCCTTTTCCTGCAGTCACCAGCTCTGATTTTGCTCTTGCACTATGATAACAACAAAGAGAATATCTAAATAGATAATCAACGTCATGCATAGATAGCGATGATAGACAAAGACCACCAAACTCGCCTAATATTAAGTCAGGGCTGTGAACTTGTGGAGGTTTCCGCACTCCGTGTTATGCTGAGCAGAGTTTTTTACCTCGCTCGTGTTTGTCAACGGCAAGTTGGCGAGCGCTAGCAAGGAAAATCCACCTCCTGGCGAGATTTTTCCTCGTTCGCGATCGTCAACATCAAGTTGGTGAGCGCGAGCATGGAAAATCAACCTCCTGGTGAGAACAACTGCAAACTGTCCCTGACTGTGAAAGTATGTCCTTTGTGATTGATTTAGCTCCCACGTATACGTTTTCAGAGATCCTAGTGTATCGTCCACCTGGCCCGTTAGGGCTCTTTAGGAAGGATCTACCAGATGTGGGTGCAAATTTAGCCAGCGCTTCCCCTAATTTTACAATCTTGGGTGATTTTAACCTGCATTTTGATGACGACCTATCTGGGTCCACAGTGGAACTAATTGATGAATTGGCAATGTTCCAATTCATGTTAAAAACAAATAGCCCCACCCATATTAAGGGACATTTGTTGGACCCTATTTTCTCCAACATAAATCAGCTCGTGGTAGAGGATGCTGTTCCTATTCCATGGTCAGACCACTTTCTACTCCCTTTTAATTGGACTCTACCAGACGCTAATATACCAACTGTTAGAGCTACTAAAATTGCTCGCAATTGGTCGAAACTCCCCTTGGATACCTTTATTAGCACCCTACAGGATACTGTTCCCCACTCTCATCTTAACCCTATTGTTGCCAATGATAACTTCAATAATTGGCTTGATCTTGCACTTAATTGTGTCCTCCCGAAAAAGGAAATGTTGGAAAGGGTGGGGAAACAAACAAACCCTTGGTATTCCCCAAAATTACGCCATCTTAAACAAATTTGTAAAAGGCATGAAAGAAGCTGGAGGAAGGATTTCTCCGTGGCTAGAAGAATTAAATACCGAGAGGCTATTAAAATATATAAAAATGAAATAAAAAATTCTCAAGCTCTCTATTATCAAGAAATTATCTTAGCCTCAAACTCCTCAAGGGAGATTTTTTAAATTGCCAACTCTCTTCTTACCTCCCCTACCTCTCCTACTGACAATAATAATGCTCAATTGCGGTGTGACTAAATTGCCGACTTTTTTTCGGAAAAGATACAAACCATCTATAATTCCTTCCCTCAAATGACTGTTCCACAAGTGTGTGGTTCAAGTGATATAAACTTTTCCGATGTTCCTCCTTTGTTGGAGGAATTCCATTCTTTGGATCTTAACACCCTGCATAGTTTGCTTAAAGAACTCAAATCGGGTTCCCCTAGATGTTGCCCCCCCATCATTCTTCACAAAATTGCGGAGGTGGTATCACCGGTTATACTGGAGTGTATCAACTCTTCACTTAGAACCGGGATTGTGCCACCGCAATGGAAACATGCCCGGGTGAAAGCGCTCCTGAAAAAACCAAACCTTGACCCAGACAATTGGGGTAATTATCGTCCAATCTCTTTACTGCCAGGGGTCAGTAAACTCACTGAAAAATATATTAATTCAATTTTATCAGCCTTTTTGGAAGACAATAATCGTTTACATCCCACGCAAACTGGTTTCAGACCCCAACATGGTACTGAGACGGCTATATTGGTTGCAGTGGAAGAAATGAGGAAGACCCTTGACAACGGAGGCTGCGCTGCGCTTATCCTGTTGGACCTCAGCGCGGCCTTTGATAATGTCAATCACCAACTTTTGATACGAAGACTGAGAGACGCTGGAGTGACTGGATTGGCACTAAAGTGGCTACAGTCTTTCCTTTTGAACAGGGTTTATTCGGTTTTCGAAGGGGAATGTTCTTCAAAATCCATTCCTTTGACCTGTGGGGTTCCGCAAGGATCTTCCCTAAGCCCAACGATGTTCAACGTGTACATGAGTTCGTTGGCTGAATTAGTACTCCCATTTGGGGTACAGATAATTACGTATGCCGATGACACACAACTAATTGTTTCTTTGAAACAAGCCAATCAACCAGACCCTGATCTATCTACTTGTCTTCAAAAAGTTTTTAATTGGATGAGCAATTCTTTTCTTAAACTCAACGGATCTAAGACTGAACTGTTGCTTTTGGGTAAGTCTGCTCCCTTAAATGTGGAGCACCTGCGGCCCATATGCCTTGGCTCCCCTCCTGCTCCTAAAAAACAAGTAAAGAGTCTAGGAGTATGGATTGACTGCAATCTCGATTTTAGAGAGCAATCACGCATAGTGGCGGCGAGTTGCTTTGGTCTATTAAGAAGGTTCAGAAAGTTACTTCCCCTGCTCCCGCCTTTGGCGAGACGACTGTTGGTGCAGGCTTTAGTGCTCTCACGGCTTGACTATGCCAACGCCCTGTATTTGGGAGCTCCTCAGGCCACTATTAAAAGATTGCAAACAGTACAGAGCTGTGCGGCCCGGATACTCCTGAATATACCCAAACGCTCCTCTGCAAGGCCTGCTCTTGCTACCCTGCATTGGTTGCCCGTTCAGGAAAGAGTGCAATTTAAGGCTCTGTGCATCAACCATAAATCCTTTTTTGGAAAAGGCCCGCTTTTGATCCGTTCCTGGAGCAAACCTTATGTACCCAATAGAGCCCTTAGATCGGGGAAAAAGGATTAATCTGTGTACCGAAGATTAAACGTGCACGTAGTGGAGGCCGACTATTCACATATAATGCATCTAGACTCTGGAATGGTCTGCCTCTACACATACGTTCCGAATCTGAACATCTTAAGTTTAGAAAACTTTTGAAAACTTTTCTTTTTCCTTAGTTTTCTCATAGCCTACTTTTCTCGTAGCCTACTGGACGTCTTAGCGCTCGGATGCCCCTGGGTAACCACGCGCTTTATAAGTGTTCATTCATTCATTCATTCATTTCTCAACGCGAGTGGTCAGATTTCTCATTCCGAGTGGTTGCGTATGCTCGCAACTGCTCGCATTGAGAAACCGTCCGTTCGCGTTGAGAAAGCTGCCGCTCGAGTAAAAATCTACTCGAGCGGCAGAAAGGAAGCAACGCCCCCTTGAACTGTGCATGGTGCTGTTCGCGATGATTACATAGTGCGGACAAGCACCTGGAACTGAAAATCACCGCAAACTGCATTTATCTAACGCACTCCGCTGCTTGCGGAGCTCCGTGTAGTGTGGCGGAGGTTTTTTTGCACTTGTAACTCCGCGAACTCCGCCCAGGCTTACCTAATATGTCAAATGCCCTACCTACTATATCCTTGTGGACCATGTTTAGGGGGCCATTTAGAACCTGGTGGACAACCAGCAGATGTGCTAGAGGGGTATAAGCCAATGGCCTCTGTCAATCAGACAGAGGAACTTCTGCCCTGTTGGGAGATCCCCATCTGCCTGACTGGGATTTCTGTGCAGTACGGGCAGCCTCCCACAGAGATCTGAAGAGCACTGCAGGCTTGCTGAGGGGGCACCATTTTTAAAGCATCCACTCTGCAAACTTCTATGTATGGAGAAAATAAACAAAGCAGGAGTTGTTTTCATTAATACAATCCACAGATGGTCTGTCACTCAGGGAGCTTTCTCCCTGCATGTGGGGAACTGACCATTAAAAAAAATTCTGTCTTTATCCAACATGCCTCAGGCAGGAAAAATTAGTGGTTTTAGCCCCACCCTTTATAGGATAAGACAGCCATTAATGTGGCTTCATAGCCCCTTGGCTGATGGACCTCAAGTTCAAAGGTTTACACCAGCAGAGCCAGTGGTAGCTCCACTGATATTAACATCACCCTTGGGCCAACTCTAAATAGAGCGGGAAACTGTGGGTTTGGTTGAGCAGAAGCACAGCAGGTATGGTGGTGTTCCCTCTCTCCTAAACTGTAAATTAGGTCCTTAGTTTTTAACTTTCCTTTACTTTTGGTCCCTTGTTGCCTGGTGCCTTCAAACTGCGGGCATGCAGTATTTAGTGCTAAAGAAATGACCAAGAATGATCTGATAAACAGCAAGGCATTGTTCTTTAGAGAGTCAGATTGGATTGAGGTAGTTTAGGCATCTACGGTTGCAGTCAGGGGACGAGAAACAGTGCTGCAATCCCTCCACCTTTGTACGTAAAAATGATAAAACCCCAATTAGCTAAGGACAAACTTGTATGTACATGTATGTCATACTTTGAAAGCACCACATAAATGTCTACAACTTGGCCATTACATATTGTCTCTTACTGCTACTAAGACCTACTTTATTTCAAGTTCTGTTCCTCGGGACTCCAACTCATCCAGGGGTCTTTTCCAGGCAGTCTTTAATGTCACCAATCTGCCCTGAGACAAAAACACTATTCTCCCCCTCCCCCAAGTTGTTTCTGACAATTTGGCCTCTTTTTCTATGACAAGGCCATTTCTTGATTGTATTGCCCAGCTTCCGGTTTCATCCTGTCTCACGCCGCATGAATATGCGCCTTTGCCCTTTTTTTTCTTTTTTTTTCAATAATTTTTATTGAGAAGATCAACACAAAATTAACACAAGTAGTACAAACTAGAAATAGATAAAGACATCCTCAGCCATATCAACAAGTAAAATAATCATTTGAATAAGCAAAAAGGGATAGTAACATTGGTAGGTATTATAAGTTAAATATATTCATTAGAAAAAGATATGTACTGAGTTAAAGTAGAAATATCAATAGTGTAGATAAGTGTGTTCTTATGAGAAAAGATAGTAGGGCTTGTGTGTTTTAGGAGTGAAGTAAAAGAAAGGAAAGGATGAGAATAGACAAAGGAAGAAGAGAGGGAGAAAGAGAGGGAGAAAGAAAAGTGGGTGTTATAAGAGTGATGAGTGTGAAGAAAGAAAGGTAGTAAAGGGTAACCAAAGAAGATCTGATTTAATTTTTAGGTAAGTTGATGAGTGAGAAACAGAGGAAATTCTGTGTTCGTCACAAATTAGGTTCCACCATAACAAAAAGGATAATTTAGAGTTATCTTTCCAGCAGATTAGTATGACTTTAAAAGCAACGGCGATAAAAAGGTCAAGTAGTATAGTTTTGGAGGGGATATAATGGAAGTCTTTAGATAGGGTACCTAAAAAGATATTGTGGATAGCAAATGGTACATTGCAAGAAAAGATTAATAGACACTTCGACCAGATAGCTTTCCAAAAATCCTGTACCCTTGGGCAGTAAAAGAGTAAGTGCAATAGAGAGCCTTCAGCAGAGAGACACGACCAGCATGATGGAGATTTAGAGTGGTCAATTTTATGTAAGAAGAGGGGAGTAACAACGACCCTGTTGTAGATAAAGTATAGGGACTGTGTAATGTTGGCCGCTTTAGATGTTTTAGAAATCTTCTGCCACACTTTATCCCACTGATAAACTGATAACGTTTGAGATAAATCTAGTTCCCAAAGTAATTCAATAGGCGATTTACTCCGTGTGGTTATAGATGAAGAGAGCGTTTTATAAATAAAAGAGGCATTAGGAGTAGGGTCAAGGGGGACATGGAATAGGGGAGTAGTAGGAGAAAAGGAAGTAGATACAGGGTTAGATTGGAGTTTTTGTAGATGTGTGTTGAGGCTGGTTGTTAATGTATTGTATTGCTGAAGGTAGGAATCTGGAAGGTTGAATTTTCTTTGAAGTTGAGAAAAAGGCAAAATCGAATTGTTGGCAAACAATTGGTGTACATAAAAGATGCCCTTTTCCTTCCAGTGTTTGTAGTAAAAGGACTTGTGTCTAAACTTGATGTGTATATTGTACCATAGAGAAGAGGCTAGAAAGGATTGATAGTGGTCAAAATCTTGGAAAAAAAGGGTGTGAATTATATGGTGGGAGTATTTTAGGATAGGAAACTTAGAAATGAAAGTACAATTAGTCATAAATACAACATTTTGAAATGAAAAATCGTTTAACAATGATCTTTCAACTGTAATCCATGTTGGCATTAAGGAGTCTTGATAATCTTTGGTCAACGCATAGAACTGACGAATCAAAAATGCAGTATGATACAATTTAAAGTTTGGAAATCGGACACCACCTTCAGACTTTGGACGTATTAGTTTAGATAAAGCAATTCTAGTACGTTTGTTATTCCATAAAAATTTGGTACATATTGAGTTGATTTGGGAAAAGTAATAATTAGGTATTTTGAAGGGTAACATTGAGAGTATAAAAGAACTTGGGGAACAATCATCATCTTAATTGTGTCTAGTCTACCCCACCAAGATAAAAATAATGGGGACCAGGAAGATAATAATTTAGTGAGTTTTAGTTTTAGGGCAGAGAAATTATAGGATAAGGTTTCAGGAATAGTAGATGAAAACCATGTTCCCAGATATTTAATCTTTTGGGGGCACCAGTTAAATTTAGTTGTATTAAACATGTAACGATAACATAAATCATTCATAGGTAAGACTTCAGTTTTGGAAAAGTTAAGTTTGTATCCAGAAACCGTTGAGAATAAGTCAATCTCTTGTAAAAAATTTGGAAGGGATTTGGATGGGTTAGCCATATAAATAAGGACATCATCTGCATAAGCAGAAAGTTTAATTTCATGAGATTTAAATTGAAAACCTGTAATGTCAGGATTATGCCTAATACGTTCCAGAAATGGTTCTAAACAAAGGAGAAAAAGTAATGGGGATAGGGGGCAGCCTTGGCGAGTACCTCTTTGCAATCTAAAGTACGAGGAGTAGAGGCCATTCACAAAAACACATGCACGTGGGGCAGTATATAATAATTTGATATGAGAAATAAACCTTTGACCAAAGCCAAACCACTTAAGAGTATGGAACATGTATTGCCAGTTTATGCGGTCAAAGGCCTTTTCAGCATCAAGTGAAAGGGCAGCTAAAGGAGACGAATACTTCTTTCTAAGGGCAAGAATATTAGAAAACACTCTAGCATTATCAGAGGCAAGGCGGCCTTTAATAAAGCCAACTTGTTCAGGTTTAATAAGGGATGGGATAAGCTTGTCTAAGCGAGATGCTAAAATTTTTGCAAAAATTTTACAATCATAATTAATCAGAGAAATAGGTCTAAAGTTTTTACAAAAAGAGGAGTCTTTGTCCGGTTTGGGAATGACAACAATAAGGGCTTCTAAAAAGACCCATCTGCTTTGGAGTTGGATAAAAATGATTTAAAAAGTTCCAATAATTTTGGGGCAAAAATTGTGGAAAAGGTTGAAAGTAATTCAACTGAGAATCCGTCTGGACCCGGAGCTTTGGCCTTTTTAGGGATTTGAGGGCATCAATAATTTCTTGGAGAGATATATCTTTTTCAAGAGGGGAAAAAATATCGGGTAGAGAGGAGGGTTTAGGGATACCTTGGAAAAAAGTATCGAAATCATGTTCAGAGGGAGATGAATCATCAGTATACAAGAGTTCATAATAGGATTGGAAGGTACTTATAATATCTGAATCAGAGGATAAGAGTTTATTAGTGGTTTCTGAGTGGATAGGTCCAATAGTTTTCCGTTCTGTTTTTATCTTTAAATAATTGGCTAACATTTTCCCTGCCTTATTTTGGCCTCCATGGAATTTGGATTTTATCTTAAGCAGAATATTACATGCGTCCACAGTGGCAATTTTATTTAAATTAGCTTTGGCCTTAATCAGTTCTTGCAAAGCAGAGGGGGATTTAGACGAAAAATACTTATGCTCCAAAATTTTTATTTTCTGAAGGGTATCATGATACTCAGCATTGAGTAGTTTCTTTTTCTTGCAGAGTAAGCAATTGTAAAGGCTCTAAATGAAGCTTTAAAGGCATCCCAATTATTAGTAATTGAGGTATCCAAAGGTTGGTTTATTAGAAAAAATTCCTTAATAAAGGAAGTAGTTTCTGCAATAAATGTTTTGTCTGAGAGCAGGTAGTTGTTAAAACGCCAACGACCTTGTTTGCAAGTGTTAACTGAGAAATCAAAAGAGGCGGACATGGGGGCATGATCAGAAATAAAAATAGACCCAATTTCAGAGGAATGAATACATGGGAGCAAGGCCTTAGAGGTCAAAATATAGTCAATGCGAGACATAGTATGATGTACATTGGAGAAAAATGTGTATTCATTAAAATCTGGGTTACATGTCCTCCAGACATCATAAAATGGGCGGGAGGCAATAGCAGCTTGAAAGGATTTGTGGGTTTTGTCAGGCTTAAATTTACAATTGGATTTTCTGTCAGAAAAAGGATCTAACCAATTATTGAAATCGCCACCAACAATTATATTGGGGTTAGAAATTGAGGATAATTTCAATTTAATACATTCCCAAAATTGTGGATCAGGTTTTACAGGGCCATAGATATTTAAAAAAGTAATTTGTTTTTTATGAATAGTGGCATCTACCATGACCCATCGCCCATCCGAATCACATTCAGTTGATAATATCTGTGCATTAATAGATTTATGAAATAAGATAGCAACCCCACCATGCCGATCAATTGCAGGTGAAAAAACAATTTGACTAACCCATTGTCGTTTTAGTTTAAGCGATTCTGCATCATTACAGTGAGTTTCTTGTAAGAAAGCAACATGAACATTAAGTTTGGAAAGATGGGACAATACCTTCTGACGCTTGACAGGATGACCTAGACCACGTACATTCCACGAGACAACGTTAACCATGATGAGGGGTGGGGAGATACAATTGGACATGGGTATAACAAACTGCAAAAGTTGAACATAATAAAAAGTAACAAGAATTAGATATAAACACAAAACATGGAATGTTGGATTTACAGAAAGAGTAGAAATAGGAAGAAACAATCATGTATATAAAAGAATGATGAGAGAAAAACATCGAGTAAGGGAGCAGATAATAAAAGTGGTGCAAGGAATAAATAAAGAAACAGGAGCAACAAATTGCAAGACCAATGGGAGAAAAAAAGAAACCAATCATTTTCACACAAAAAAAAGGAAAGATAAAACCCTTAAGTAAATATAGTGAAAAACACTCAGATATACAAAAAATAGATAGACAAAACACACCATGAAAGACAAGAAGGTAAATAGAAGGATAGGAGAGAATGAGAAGATAATGAAGAGAGAAATACAGAGAAATAGGGAGAGTAAACAGATCAAGGAAATTAATCCCGGTCTGAAGATAAACCAGCAAAAAGGAAGAAGGGAGCAAGGTGACGATAAAGCAAGGACAGCGGTATGAGTAAATAGATACTGATACGCCTCATTATAAAATAAAAGAATACTAATTAGTAGGAGATAAAGAAAGAAAGGAAGAGATTTGAAAGGAACAAAAGCATTATAGGGGAAGAATACATCAACCAAGGAAGGTAGAGGTACAGCTGTAAAATCAACAATAACCAATTAACCAATTAACCAATAGACCAATTAACCAATTAACCAATAAACCTGAAACAGTGTTAGAACATTAGTTTTCCATATTCTGTGAAGGAATATTGTTGAGAAAGAGTTTCAATTTATCAGGATCGTCGAAGGAACGTGATCTTCCTTCATGAGTAACTTTACATAGGCAAGGGTGAAGAATGCCATATTGAATGTTCAAGTGTCTCATCTGGGGACGAAGAGCCAAAAATTCCTTACGACGAGCATTCGTTGCATTAGAAACATCTTGAGAAATAAAAATATTATGACCTGACCAAGTGAGGTGACGTTTGGTCTTAACCGCTCTCAAAACATGCATTAGTTCAGTAAATTCCAAAAAAGCATTATGATACCACGTGGCTTGATTGAGTTAGGTTGAAGACGGCCCAGACGGTGTGCCCGTTGTATGTTGAGAGCAGGAGAGGATCGAAGCTCTAGGAGGTCCGTCAGAAACTTCTTCAGAAAGGATACCATATCCGGTCCCTCAATATTTTCCGGCAGGCCGTAAATGCGGAGATTATTCCGTCGATTACGATTTTCCAAGTCTTCAGTATGAAGTTTGAGTTTGTGGATCTCTTGTTCTAACAGTGGAATTTTATTAGATATATCTTGCAGATCCCCAACACGTTGTTCAAGTTCCGTTACCTTGCCCTCCATAATTATCCAGCGGTCTTCAATTTGTTTTAGCTTTTCGTTGGTAGTAGACATAAAGGGCTGGAGACCACGTACTTCCTCCAGAATAGAGTCCAGAACAGGATTTTGTGAGGTATGAATAGGTGACGGGGGATCATTCTTATGTCTCTTTGGTTTAGCACCTGAGGATGATGACCTAGAGGAGGTGTGCGGGTCATTCGCCATCTTGAATTGTGGTGGATATCGACGAGTAGTAACTAAAAACGGCGAATTGGACCCATACACCAAAGAAGGAGGCAGAAGAAACAGCGATCTTCCAAAGGTGAGCAAGAAGAACCGGTTTTGGATGAAGTGACTGTAAACCGTGAAGAAAAAGTTCCCAACAGCGACCACAAACTGGAATATCAAATTCCAAGTGAGGACGTGAGAAAATCAAGGTGTTCTCCCTCTTGCATAATCCACGTGACTGCCATAGAGTAGGAAGGAACAGCAGGTTACTATTAGGAAGCCTCCTCCATCCCCTGCACCTCACATGCATAGATATCCCAGAAAATGGTGAGGCATGCTACTCTTCCTCTCCATCTCCACATCGGCAGCATTAAGTAATTTTACTCGGGCGGCACTTTCTGACTAAAAAAACGGAACGCGAGCGCCGTAATTTAAAATGGCGGCCGCTCGTGACTCGATGAGGGAGAAATCACCGCCGCAGCTTCCAGGCTTCGTTCCGCAATAGCCCTGAACTAGGAGCGGTCCTTCGACTCACCGCCATTCCCAGATTGCAGGGCCACTACTCACGGTCAAAAAACTCCATAGTTTGAGGCAGGATAGCCCAGAGAGTCTCCGCGTCCGAGCGGTGCTCACATGAAGTCCGCCATCTTGCTTCGGCGTCCAAGCCACGCCCCCCGCCTTTGCCCTTTTTGTCACTCCTCTAACAGCTCACTCACTCAATGATAAAGGAAGATGGGAAATGTTGACCCTTGCTTACCTCCCTAAACGTGGGCTCCTCTGATGATGTATGTCCAGTCAGGACTCTTAAATCAGTACAGCTGTTTTTACCATCATCTTTAACACCTGTTTTCATCTGTTACTGTTCCTAGTGGATGGAAGAAAGAGGTCCTCAATCCCTTTTAATGTAGCCAAACTCAATCTGCCAAAAGGCCTATCTTTCTTTAGCCAGTAGTGACTAACATTGGTGAGAAGTTCTAGCTCATAGACTTTCTAAATATCTGGAAGAGCGCCAGCAACTAGATGGTAGCCTGATGAGTTTAGGGCCTCGTTTAGGGACCGAGACTGCCCTTTGGCTGTACTGAATGATGTCAGACAATATTACAATGATAGCATTTCCACCTGCCTCGTCTTGCTGTTGCAGTTGTGTTGTCCTGTTACCTGCATACAAGAATCTTGAAGAAAAACCATATTTTTATTATGTGCCCCATGAAAACTTAATGCTACCCTCATTTCAAAATTGAACTATGCCAATGCTTGCTACATTGGCTTTCCTGAGTCAGCTATTTACAAGCTTCAAGAAGTTCAGAATGTGGCAGCCTGACGTCATGTATTACAGATAATTTGATGGGTTCTCCAAGGCTTACCATGAGCTGCACTGGTAAGGATCCATTATAATGTGTATTGCTTTGCCCACAGAGCCTATTATGAAACTGGCCCCATGCTCCTTATGGGTTTGCTTCCCTTCATTTTGGCTCTTCGCTACTGTAACTGTGCAGTTTTGCAGCAAAAAGCTTGAAAAACGTTATCTTGCTGTCCAACTAAGCCTGGGTCTGTCAAAAGCAGGATAACTCTGATACTGGGTATAATAAATTGCCACTGTGAAAGCAATGCACAATGAAATCACTACTTTATGCACTACTTGGTTCAGTGTAACAATGGCAAACAGGTAAACATGTTGTCTGCCTAGTGTCATTCTTGTGTATTGTTCAAGGTTGTCCCTTTCTCTACCCAGGCCAGGCTAATTCCTATAATTAGTATGGGCATTTAGGAACAACCATTATGGAATATATAGTCAATCCTCTCAAAGGAAGTTTGGAGAAATTCATTAAAAAAATGTATTTTATAATACACATTGCCCCTGTAGGATTTAAAAGCAACCACTGGCATTTTAGCGGATTTGATGCTTTATTTGCTAGGGGCTTCGGAAGAGAAGTGCAAGAATGTACCATCAGTCAATCATTCTTTAATTCATTACCAGACACTCCCTTCCCCATTTATCTCACTATCGCAGGGTCCTGCTTTCTCCCTTTTTCCGTATTTCTCTTCCTTCCTTCCCCTTTGTTTGTTTTTACATCTCTTGCTCTCGGTAAATGTCAGATGAGGAAAAATAAGTGCTGGTCCACAAAAATGAGTGCTGGTGCCACCCACCGGTAACCACTGGCTCAAATTAAGCACTAGCCAGGTGTAACAGAGCAGTTCAACCAAACAATTTACTATTATGAATTATATAAAGAGAACCTAAAAGGAACTCGCACGCAAAAAAATAATTGGGAACAACTAAGCATATCAATAAAAACAAGCTACATGCACGCCAAAGAGAAATCAGAAGGGACTTCAGCATTTCAAGGAGCAGCAAAAGATAAATAAGGCTGCACATGGAGAGTTGGCCGCCGGAAAGAATTGATTTTTGAAATGGCAAATAGATTAGGTTGGTTATACAGAGTAACTTAAATAGGAGAAAGGCTAAATTCAGAAAGTGTTTGAAATGTGAGCAGCTTTCTAAGGGGCAGAAATGAGATGTGCTATGGAATGAAATGCAGGCTGCAGCACTGGTGGCCACCACAAATAAAGGATGGTGGGGCGGAAGTGGGAGCGTGCGGAAGGGGGGGTCGCGCAGGACGTGGGGGTAGAAATAATAGATTAAAAATAAACTTACCTGAAGCCGCCTCCCGTGTTGCGTTCGCTGCTTCTCCACTTCCTGGGTCCCAGCGGCCCCTGGGACAGACTCGTGACAGATCCGTGCTGCATAGCAGCGCAGGGATTGGCTGAGTGGGCTGAAAATACGCCCTGCTCAGACCAGGGAGTATGTAGGGTTTCTCCAGCCCGGCTGCTCAATGCAGCTGGGCTGGAGAAAACCTAAGGGTGCATGTGTCTTTTGGTCGGCCTGAGACAGCCGGCCAAACACACAAGAGCATTTAGGGAGTGGAGTGCACATAGCACTCCTCCCCCCCCCTCCCATGCCTAGGCCCACCCCTCCCGATGCCGCTGGCTCAGAGCCGGCAAATGCAAAATAAAACGATGCAAGAACATCATTTTATTTCACATTTGCTGGCTCTGAGCCTGGCAGTGGGGCGATGCTCCTCCGCCATTGCGAAGGAGCCGCCGCTGGACTTCAGGGGGAGCACACAATATGAGGTGGCATGGTGTGCAGAATAACGGTGAACTGGGATGCGGCCCAAGTGAAAACTAGCGGCTGAAGCATTCCATGCATCACTTTTTTTGTACACTGCAGTGCAGGGGAGCACGGCAGATTTAGGCATCTTAACCAAGAAATACTGCCTCCTTCATGGGAGACAGAGGAAGGGACTGCACAACACTGCAATGAGGGGAGTAAAAAGGGCCAGTCTTTCTCATCTGCGAAGATTGAAAATACATTTTGGGTCCACTTTGCAATATGAGGGCCTCTAAAATAAGCTTTCAGGAAACCTCCAGATAGCGATGGATGGAACAAAGGTGGAGAATATACCACTAACTGCAGGAAGGATGAAGGGGGAAGATTAATCTTTGGGGAGGGAGGGGCATGGATGCGAGCAATCATTAAAGTTCATTCAGTCATCACTCCTAAGGGGTAACCAAAAATAGCAATGAGTTTCAGAAGTGGAAGAAATCCTAGATGACACTAACAAGAAGGAACCCTGAAGTCCTTCCAAGACGCAGAACTTCTACTGCAGAACTGGGCGCCTTTGTACTGGGTTTGAAACTACCTTCTCCAGCAGCATCAACATGACGTCTTGGAGGCTTCATGTTAATGTTAAAAAGGTCATTCGATAATGGATGGACCGCTGGAGGACCCCAGACAATGAGATGTTAACAGCAAAGTTTCAAAGTAGACCACCCACAAAGTCTCATGAGTAACACCACAAATTAGAACTTCAGGATGGAGCTCATATGTCAGAGCAGGACATGATGTTACCTTCTCAAGGACCAACGTTTCAAAAGCGTTGAGGAAGGTGGGTGAGGGGTGTTGAACTGAGATGTCAGACTTTGGATGATTCACCCACCGTTGAAACTTAACTCTGTGGGAGGAGAAAGTGGTGTGTTGTTTCACAGCCAGGACATTTGTTTAATCCCTGCTCCCTTAATTGCATGTCAGAAGCAGGAAGGGCATTTTCACTGCTAACTGGCTGCCACACTTTTAAACATGTTCTTTTGCCAATGTTCCTTGATGTTCCTTGATGTTAAGACAACAGTGTACCCTGCATGGCAATTAGAGATGCACCCCTGTCACAAGAGTCTTTCGGCTTGTGAACCAGGGCCCGATTATATGATGGGCACACTGTCTTGGTTTGTGCCTGGCATAGACGAGGACAGTGTGCCCTATTGTCATGAATGCAGTATCCCCAGGGCAGCAGTAAACCTGTGGCTGTCCTGGGAAAAGAGCAATAAGGTAAAATCAGGCAGCTGCTTACAAGCTGCTCCATGTTCACAATGCAGGCAGCAGTCGGATCCCAGGGAGAGGCATCCGCCTGCAGGTGGGTGCAGTGAGTGATGGACCCATCTGTAGGGGGAAGTCTGGGGGGCTGTGGGATCCCCTTTGCCCCCTCCAGAGTGGCCCTCAGGCAGTGCACTAACAATGAACTTTCTTTTGTGGTGCACTATGAGTGCATACGGTAAGGGCCTGTTTGCCTCTGCGTCCATATCCGTAATAGGGTGAGGGCGCAGAGGTAAAGTGATTCCCTCATTTGCATGGGGCCAATTTGCAAATGAGGGATCACTCTCTCAAGATAGCGCTGTCACTATATGTGCACCAGTACTATCAGTATTACAGAAGGGGCATCTCAAGCATCTGCCACCCCTTCTGCAGCCGTGGTCATGCAGGTAACAGCGGTGGGGCGGTGGGGCCGTGTAAGGGGGGATTTCAGGGGACGATGCAGAGGGAAAATGAAATAAATAATACATTTTCCCTCTGCATCGTCCCTCGAAATTCCCCCTTACACGGCCCCACCGCCCCACTGCTGTTACCTGCACGGACCGCGGCTGCCCTTCTGTAACACCATAGCGCCCTGAGACTGCATAAAGTAAGCGCACATGCATTAAGAAAACCCAGTTAGTTGGAAAGGCGCTTAAGCATCTTCATTGGCTGCCCATAATGTCCAGAGTACAATTTAAGGCATTACGCATTTTACACCGAGCAAAGTACAATACGGGCCCTTCTGTCCTACAGCAACTGGCCATTCCATATCAGGCAACTAGGGACCTGCGATCAAACAATTTTGAATTGCTCTCTGTCCCCAGAATTAAGAGAGCTAGAAGTGGGGTAGGTCCTTTAGGTATCTTGGACCGAATCTTTGGAACTCCCTTTGGACAACTTTGTTAGTTTTAGAAAAAAAACTTAAAACCTATCTTTTCCCTTAATTCTAAACTCTTTTCAGCTTTTGAGTCATTCACTCCAACCAGTCCAACAGCGCTGGGAAGCCCGTTTTCGGGTAGCCATGCGCTTTATAAATCTTGGAGAGAAAAAATGCAGGTAACTAAGGAGCTTTTAAAAAAAAAAAATTAATTTTATTGTTCAGCATTGATGGATAGAAAACCCCCCCTGACAAAAGTCTTTGCCATAAAGCGATGTAAGCCTCCCTTGCTTAATAGCGCAAGAATACAAATTAATAAGTTTATCGCTACAATTCATGATACTTGAGCGTAGAAAAGCAACATTAGGAATAGTGAGCAACAGGACCCCATGCTAAAACCCATATACAAACGGGGGAAAATATCTCTTATGTACTGCCAAACTATCCGGGAAGCCGTAGGCTTACATAATATGAGAGTAGTCTAATGATTGCAATCATGACACTTAAATTAGCCTGACATGTCACAACAAATATCCCGAACTTTATTTAGGGTCTCAGGGGCATATTTACGTTCCCTGGCGCATCCCTGCATATCAGCAGGGATGCGCCAGGGAAAATGCGTCACGCAAGTTTACCCTTGCGCCACGTCCGATACGCCGCATTTACAATGCGGCGCATCGTGGCGCAAGGATAAGCAGATGCGTGATGCATCTGCCGGCGGAAGGTTGGCGCAGTGCTGAAGTTGTGTCGCAAGCGCGACGCAACTCCAGCACTGTTCCAACCTTCCCTATCCCTAACATGGTGCGTCAATCCTTTCGCCTGCTTGAAGCAGGCGTAAGGATTCGACGCACCAACGTCGGAAAAGTGACTGCGTGAAATCTTGTAGATTTCACTACGTCACTTTTACGAAGCGTACCTGCGCCGGAACGCCCCCGACTGCGCCGGTACGCCCACATGAAACCTGACGCAGGTTTCATGTGGCGCAGGGGTTTACTACGTGATGCATCTCTCTAGATGCGTCACGTTGTAAATATAGCGCAATATGGCGCATGGTTTGCGTCGCCGCTGCGTCACATGCGTGACGCAACGGCGGCGCAAAAGTGGCGCAAGGGGCTTGTAAATATGCCCCTCAATTCTTTGGGGCATATTTACGTTCCCTGGCGCATCCCTGCATATCAGCAGGGATGCGCCAGGGAAAATGCGTCACGCAAGTTTACCCTTGCGCCACGTCCAATGCGCCGCATTTACAATGCGGCGCATCGTGGCGCAAGGATAAGCAGATGCGTGACGCATCTGCCGGCGGAAGGTTGGCGCAGTGCTGAAGTTGTGTCGCAAGCGCAACGCAACTCCAGCACTGTTCCAACCTTCCCTATCCCTAACATGGTGCGTCAATCCTTACGCCTGCTTGAAGCAGGCGTAAGGATTCGACGCACCAGCGTCGAGGAAAGTGACTGCGTGAAATCTTGTAGATTTCACTACGTCACTTTTCCGAGGCGTACCTGCGCCGAACGCCCCCTGCGCCGGTACGCCCACATGAAACCTGACGCAGGTTTCATGTGGCGCAGGGGTTTACTACGTGACGCATCTCCCTAGATGCGTCACGTTGTAAATATAGCGCAACGCGGCGCATGGTTTGCGCCGCCACTGCGTCACATGCGTGACGCAACGGCGGCGCAAAAGTGGCGCAAGGGGCTTGTAAATATGCCCCTCAACTCTTTGGGGCATATTGACGTTCCTGGCGCATCCCTGCATATCAGCAGGGATGCGCCAGGAAAATGCGTCACGCAAGTGTACGCCTTGCGCCACGTCCAATGCGCCGCATTTACAATGCGGCGCATCGTGGCGCAAGGATAAGCAGATGCGTGACGCATCTGCCGGCGGAAGGTTGGCGCAGTGCTGAAGTTGTGCCGCAAGCGCAACGCAACTCCAGCACTGTTCCAACCTTCCTTTCCCTAACATGGTGCGTCAATCCTTACGCCTGCTTGAAGCAGGCGTAAGGATTCGACGCACCAGCGTCGAAAAGTGACTGCGTGAAATCTTGTAGATTTCACTACGTCACTTTTCCGAGGCGTACCTACGCCGGAACGCCCCCCCCCCCTGCGCCGGTACGCCCACATGAAACCTGACGCAGGTTTCATGTGGTGCAGGGGTTTACTACGTGACGCATCTCCCTAGATGCGTCACGTTGTAAATATAGAAGACGCGGCGCATGGTTTGCGTCGCCGCTGCGTCACATGCGTGACGCAACGGCGGCGCAAAAGTGGCGCAAGGGCTTGTAAATATGCCCCTTTATGCGTAAAGCTTTTCTCTTTGCTTCACTTGTTTCATTTTACCTACTAACGAATCATAGATGGGGACCCCAGAGGACTTCCACTTTTGTAAGATTAGGTATTTGGCCACCACGGTGGCGATGAACAGAAACTGTTGCTGTCCTAAGGTATTTTGCCTATGAGGGGCTGGTAAACCAAATAGTGCCCCGAGGGGGTCAGGGGTCAAACAAACTTGCAGCCTATCACTGATCAACGAGAAAATGTTTGTCCATAAGTGAAGAAGGGCTTGGCAGGTAAAACTTATACGCAACGAGTCCCTTTTGTTATGTCCAAATCTAAAGCACACAGCTGAATTAGTGGAGAACATTTTCTGGATGCAATAAGGCGTGTAGTACAGCATCCATTTAGAATAAAGAGCCATTCTTTTATGCACCCCTAATGGTTTTGTGAGCCATTTGATTATACCAGCCCCAAGTGGACTGATCTACCTAGCAGCCTGAAGAGGTTTCGATCTGAGTCAGTGTTGCAGGGACAACCATTTCACGTAACTGCAGATGAAGCAGTTGGTATACCAGTTGCCTATTCCAGTTATGCTGTAGACAATGTAGGTTTGGCTGATACTTGTCGCTAGTGAATTGGTTGTCGGTTTATTATTCCGCAGATGGTGGTTGATTTGTAGGTAGCAAAAAACTAGTTCGAGGGGGATCACAGGATTACTGGCGGTCGGCTGCTCCCAGGATTTCATTGACTCAGCTAGCTTAAAATCTCTAAGCCTAGAAAATCCCCCCTTTTTCCAACCCCTTATAACTTCGATCTCTAAATGTATACCTAAAAGGGCTCATTCCCTTATATACGTGTGGCGATTAAATTGGGAGAACTGGAGTTCCTCTTTGAGTTTGATGTACCTAAAGTCCACGATGTGTGGGAACTTATATCTGGTGTGGTTCAGGAGCTTGGGGATTTTAAGAAATATAGGGAGCCGAATATCGGCATCCCGTAACATTTGCTGGAAATAAAAACAATTTGACTGGTTGACTGGTTGCTCAGGGCTGCTGCCTGAGTAGGCCAATCAAGAAAGGCTCATGTGCAGAAGCACCAGCCCCCCATTTTCAGTATTGATTTGTAATGTCATCAAATTGGTATGGCCCTTCTACCCCTGCCACAGAAAATGGCGTAGTGCTTGGTGTACCTCGTTAAAAAAAGATTGATTAACTTTAATTATAACGTAAGAGAAGGTGAAAACAAAAAGTGGGAGAGTGGCCATTTTAATTAAAGCAAAACGCCCTATAATTGTTTGGGGCAGAGATTGCCAATGAAGTAACAGACATGTACCTTATTAAGGGTGGCAGCGTTGTTTATGTGAGACATAAATGCCCAGATAGCTAATGGGGCGAGTAACAGAATAGTGCGGCCTCATTTCGGCGGGTAGAATTGAGGAGGTACTATTAAACAAAAGGACCTCAGATTTAGCATTTTTTAAATTATATAGCACCCAATATCTGTAAAGGTTTGAATTTTGGATGTTTTGCTCCTCTGCAGCTAAATAAAGAATCATTTCAGCCTAAACTTGGATGCTCCTTGGAGAGGGGCCATGACCTGAGGATCTTTACGCAATGTGGCTGCCAAGGGTTCTATAAAGAGGGCAAATAGAACCAGGGACATAGGGCATCCTTGCCTTGTACCTTTTCTGATGGAAACAGATCCCACCATTTGCGAGTTAACTACCACTTTTGCCTCTGCCTTTTTATAAAGGTTTTCCAAGAAACGCACCAGTTTTGAGGGGAAACCAAAGCGAAGCATTATAGCGAAGAGAACCTACCACTGCATGAGATCGAATGCCTTTTTGGCGTCAAGCATAATGATGGCTGCCTTTAATTTATTGTTTGAGTATTAATCGATTGCCTGGAACAGGAATATAGTGTTAGATGAAATCGATCTTGCAGATAAGAATCCACTTTGGTCGCTATGGACCATAGTTTGCACTAAGCGGTCTAACCTAGACGCGTTGATTTTTGTAAAGAGCTTGTAGTCACTATTTAAAAGACTGATAGCATGATGGGAGCAAGGCTTCTCTTGTGGTTTGTCCTTCTTTAGAAAACTGATAATTACAACCTCCATGAAAAAGCTGGGCACCTGGCATCCTTCCAAAATTTCATTAAGTAGAGTGACTAGAAATTTAGCTACCTGAGCCTCAAATAGCTTATACATTTTGGTGGGCAGGCCATCACTCCCACACGCTTTGGCATTAGGCAATGTTTTCATAGCATCTTTCACTTCTTCTAGTGTAATGGGGGCTATGGCAAAAGCTTGAAGATCCCTATTTATCAAAGGTAGATGGATTGGGTGCCAATACTCCTCTATCTGTTTGACAGTGGTTTTGCTAGTGGAGGCATACAGGCTTGTGTAATGCTCTAAAAATACTTTGCCAATGCGATGGGGCTGATCATTTATTTGATCCTTTGCCTCATCAAAGATTATTTTAATGGTCTCATTGTTCCTTTTTTTATTGATCGACCAGGCCAGAAACCAACCAGCATGCTCGCTTTCCTCATAATACTTCTGGAAGCTTTTATTTTGATTAACTAGTTCCTATAACAGATAGTGATCTCTCAGGTTCTGGCTTGCTTTAGGGACCAGGGCTCTAGAGGCCAAAGAGTGAAGTACGGAGTGTTTGAGTGTGGCTTGATCGAGTTTGTGCTGTAAGGCTAAGGTCTTTTCTCGTCTTAACCTATTTATTTGAGTCTTAAAGGAGATTGCCTCACCCCGAATAAAGGCTTTAAATGCCCCCATACTGCAAAAGTGGAAGCTGTACCTATACTTCTAAGAAACAAATCATCTATGAGTGACCGCATGATCTTGATCCAGCTTTCCTCCGTCAGGAAAAATTTGTTAAACGGCCATCGAGGCTGTTCTGTTCGATAATCATTCACAGACTTGTCTATCAAGGGGATCGAACGGTCCGAGAAGGGTATACTAGTTCCAGGTAACTGAGGAGCTTGAGAATTGTGAGAGAATTAAAGACTACTACAGATCAAAGTCTGCAGAGCAAACTTAAGACTTTAAGTAAACAACCACCACAAGATGAACTCAAACGGAACTGTTAAGAGCACCTACGCCTTCAGGAGTGATTTGAAAATAATGCACATACTCCATGACCCATTATACAAGAGGGACTATTGACACTGGGAAACAGTGTCAAATGTTGGGGTGGTACTGAAAGGTGTAGTACCGCAAGGAAGATTGCAAACAGGATTACAGCCCTGGGTCTGTTTC
The DNA here is from genome assembly GCA_963921515.1 of Calotriton arnoldi. Taxonomy (NCBI): domain Eukaryota; kingdom Metazoa; phylum Chordata; class Amphibia; order Caudata; family Salamandridae; genus Calotriton; species Calotriton arnoldi. The sequence goes on along the minus strand of CAWUFW010008375.1, from coordinate 705,173 downwards.
CCATAATTGTGCTGTCTTATTACTTTATGTTGTGTGATTAAAGTGCTTTATTTTATTTTAAAAGATAAACAGTGGGTTGGACATTACAATATTGTGTCTGTTGGTTGACTGTTGTTGACTGTGAGTTCTGGGCTCTTGTTCCCCAAACAACATCCCTGAGAAGCCTTTGACAGCTCACCCTCACTACCCCGAGTACCAGATACTGAAAGTGTGTACCTAGCTCTGTTTGCACATCCATAGTAGGATGGATCCCAAGACACCAGTAGCAAATGACCTCAACCACCATGGTTGTTCCCCAGTAGCCACTGTCTGCTCCCGCACCCCCAAACAGGGTCTTTATACATTTGAGGACCCAGTTGAAAAGCATGATGCAATTTTTCCATGGTCCCTACATCTGTCTTATCTGGTGTGCTCTGATCCAAGAGACCATCAAGTAATCAGTTCTTTCTACCAGACATAGTTCTAGACTCTACTTGGCTTAGGGCACTACAAGGACTTCTCTCATATACCCAGGAAGCACCCTCCTCAATATGGCTGTTAGGTGACTGCTTGACTGGGGACAGTTTAAGTAATCAAATGAGTATCATTCTTACTTTATCCGTGGGAGGGGGGCATTGATGTCAATTCACACAGTCTGAGGCCCTTCAATTGTTAGTTCAAATTCGACCAGCAATTCAATATCGGAGGTACCCTCAGCAAGCATGACAGACTGAAATCCATACATTGTGTCAATTATAGAAATGCACAATGCAAGAGACCAAGAGTTTGACTCATTATCACCCAGATGCAACGGATAATTTAATGCCATAAGCAAATACTTTCCAGTGCCAAAGAACACTGCTTAAGACATTGAGCATTTTTTGAAATGGGAAACGTATTAGGCTTCATTTGAGCAAAACATCACAATGCAAAATGCCTACGTGTGGCATGTTGCCTAATTTAAAAAGTGCTCAATGCAACACTATCAGCTCAATATTTTAGCTCTAATCTGAACCTTATTTGGTTTACTGTAACTGGGACCCATCAAAATAGTGTTGATCCATTCCATTGCATTTGATTCAGAACTTAATGGAGTATCAACATTGGTAAAAGAAACAGCAATAAAACAGGCATGTTGGGAGTTATGATCTCCACTCATTTAATGCTGTGGGTGCTGGAAGATGCTCACCTGGGGAACCCAGAAAATAGTAGTCATTGTGGGCCGTGGTGGGAGCCTCAGGGCACCCATATCCCCCGCTGGCTCCACTGGCAGGCGCCACGATTCACAATATTGGTGGGTGCCCCAGTGTTTACCCGGAGTACCCCTCAATGTGTGCCTCTTTGGGGGCCACAGAGGGAGCCCCAAGGCCCCTGCAACCCCAGGCGGCTCCACAGTCAGCACCCACATTGGTGCTGGTGGGAGCCTACTCCATAACTTTGCTACCGCCTAGGCGGGAGCAGCATTTTCTCTGCTGCCGCCTGGGTGGTAGCAAAGTTGTGTTCCCTGCCGGGGAGAGTGCGGGCAGGGAATAGATTTCTATTCCCTGCCAGCACTTTTCTGGGTAGGGAACTGCGGTGTCCCATGGGATGGGGTACCCGGGGAACTGCAATCAAGTTCCGGAGCTGATCTTCGGGGAAGGTGTCCCCATGGCCGCCCCCCCCAAAAAAAATACACTGGCCCCAGAAGACATGATCCTTGGGATCTCTTTGAGGTTTGGGGGGGCTTTAGAGGATGGGGCCCCGGGGCTTATTGAAGGCTCAGGGTAGGGGGGTAAACCCCCCCCCCCTGAAAAAACTATCGAAAATGCACCACCCCTCGGCCCTGGTTCTCCCTGGAGTGGTTTAAAAAAAGATGGTAGACTGATGTATTTTTTTTTTTTTGATTGGCACCGCCGATCCACAAATCTGCAAATCCTCTGTTGATGCACGGCGGCAATCAGAAAAAAAATTACACTTTTGGCCCTCGGGAGGCCCCCCCCCCCACCAGGCCTTAGGGGCAAGGTATCCCTCCCCTGGCCCCTATGTGTTTGTTTTTACTTCTTTGTAGGACAGAGGACTGAGTCCCTGAGTCCAAAAATGGCTGCTGCCACCTCTTTGTTGATGTGGTGACAGCCAGTCAGATCTTATCTCAACATCTGATTTCTCCGTTTTTACAGTATCGCTGTTCAATTTTCCTAAAGAACAATGTATGGGGAAAAATCATATTTTAAAGACAGTTCTGCCTCATGTTTATCAGCTGAGAACTACAATCACATATTGGTGAATATTTCTTGTGACTGCCCAAGTTCTAGCTTCTGGTCTTCAACTGCACTGACCTCTAGGCGTTTTAATGGGTTTCTATCCAATGTAAGGTCATCATTACCAAAACATGCTATTGAATTCTGGGATTTGCTGTCCTCATTAGCAGCTGAGATTGGTTTCTTAACTGAAACCTAGTTGAACTCTACTACTTTTTCTGCCATTGCCTTAACACTCCCAGATAATTGCCACATGTTAAAAATGGACAGGGAAGGCTAGACAGGTGGCGGCATCACCATCATTTTTAAAGACACAGTGAAAGTCTCACTTATAGAGACCTTACTAGCGGGCTGGGCAGAGATGTGTGCTTTTAAGGTTGAACTCTCCCCTAAAGATTGTTGGAGAGGCTCTCTTGTATATCGCCACCCTGGACCTAAAAGAGATTTCGCTCAACACCTCATTGAATTTATTGCTACGCATGTTATAGCATTCCAACAATTTCACTTATTGGGTGATTTTAACTTTCACAGGTAAGATCCCTCAAATATGGAGGCAGTTCAACTCCTTTCTGACCTAACTATGCTAGGACTAAACCAGAAAGTCAGAGTACCTATGCAATTTAATCTTTACAAACTCTTCTTTTCTATCTTGTGCGGCCCCTCCACCCCTACTGTGGACCAATCATTCCTTGATTTGCTTTCAGGTTTCAATGGCAATTGTGCCTGAACACACAAAGAAAGCCACGAATAACTTGGTGAGACATTGGCGCAAAGTTGCTCTGGACTTCTTTGCTAAAATTTAAGCTTATGACTGCAGATGCGGACGTAGATAAAGCATTATCAGATTATCACTCAGCTTTAAACACAGTGTTTGACAAATTAGCCCCTCTTAAAACTTGTTCTATAGTTAAGCATGGCACTCATGCACCGTGGTATACTATACACCAAATTTGTGAACTGAGAATGCCTTGTGTAAAAAACTTGAGAGACGGTGGCACCAGTCCAGTAATTCTAAAGAGGCTGAAACAGCATCCTTAGCGATGTATTAGCGTACCATTAAAAAAGCTTGGAAGTCTCATATCTCTCTTCAAATCAGTCAGGTGGTTAACTCCCCGAAAGAGCTATTCAAAGTCCTAAATACTTTCATAAACCCTCATGCGTATTTACCAGACATTTCGCTGTCACATGCTCTATGTGATTCCCTTACTAATCACTTTGAAGAGAAAATAAATCTGAATTACAGAAGTTTCCTCAGACCAGATGAGCAAGAAAACCTGGAATCTAACTTTAGTCTGCCGCCTCACAACAGTGCTTTTACCTTAGGCAACTTCAAACTATTTCGGCCTGATTCTATTCAGAAAGCATTGGTATCAGTCAAATCAGGGTCTCCTTTGGACATCGCTCCTGCCAGAATCTATGCGGCACTGTCCAATCAGCTTGCCCCTGCTATTTACTCTCTACTTAATCTATCAGCAGCGGGGAAATCCCCTTAGCTTGGAAAGCAGCACAGGTCATACCCATTCAAAAGAAGGCCAATTTATCATCTATGGACCTCACCAACTATCGACCAAATTCTCTGCTTCCCTTCCTGAGCAAACTGTTGGAAGGGCAAATAAACAATCAATTCATGGAGTATCTAGAATCAAGCAAGATCTTGGACTCATCGCAATCTGGGTTCAGACCTATGCACAGCACTGAGACAAATCTTATAGCTGTCACTGATAATATATGATGTTCTCACTCCATATATGCCAGGCTGTTGGATTTGTCTGCAGCATTTGATACAGTGTCTCATCCTAGGTTGCTTAAGAGGCTACAGGCAATAGGAATCCATGGCAGAACTCTACAATGGTTTGCTTATTTTTTATCTAACAGAACCCAGACTATCAAGCTGGGTCCTTATAAATTGCGCACCATAGAACTAGACAAGGGGGTGTCCCTGGGCTCCTGTCTTAGCCCCACTCTATTTAACATCTATGTGGTCCCCCTTGCCAAAACCATCAGGGCATTTGAATTCAACCCTCTTTCGTATGCTGATGACACACAGCTTATAATCTCCTTTGATAAAGATCTGAATAATGCAAAAGCACATTTTTCAGCCTGGATGCAAGCCATTGCGGCCTGGATGACAGAAAACTGTCTCCAGCTGAATACCAGCAAAACCGAGATTCTGCTGTTTGGCAGGGCCCAAAATCTTTGGACCCCTGACTGGTGGCCTTTAGAATTAGGCTCAGCACCAATTCCTAAATTGGCTGTCAAAAACTTGGGCGTTCGCCAAGATCAGTCGCTTACTATGAAAGAACAGGTTTTGGCTACCACAGGCACCTGTTTTTATGTAATGCGACTGCTGCAAAGAGTTTTTCCTCTCTTCCCACTTTCTGTGAGAAAAACTCTCGTCGAATCATTGGTTATTAGCTGCCTGGACTACTGTAATGCACTACTGGCTTCTACTAATGAGACACTACTAACTAAACTTCAAGTTGTCCAAAATACTGCAGCTCGTCTCATCCAGAATCTTTCATCCGGGACTGCCTCTGCTCCCCTTCTACGCTCGCTTCACTTGTTTCCTGTCCGCAAAATAATAATTTTAAACATCTGTTGTTTGACACACAAATCTTTGAAAGGCAAAGACCCTAGCTATCTTTCCGTGAAGCTCATACCTTACCAGCCAGGGAGACTCCTAAGATCAGCTGATAAAGTTCTACTTACAGTCACTTGGATCAGAACATCTTGCTCAGGAGATAGATCTTTCTTTTATCTTTCCCTCTTGTACTGGAATGAGCTACCCCCACAGATGTGCAAATGTACTGATCACCTTAAATTCAGAAAACGTCTGAAGACTGAGCTGTTTTTGGTCTAATAGTTTTGCTTATTCGCCTGCGATCTGACTGCGCTGAAATACCCCTCCCGGGGTGGTTTGTGAGGGTTATAAGTTAAACTAACATAACATAACAACTTATATAGAGAGACATTTATACAGATATCTAACTTATTTCACTACTTTTATATGCGCATGGCATGTCGATGCATATTTTGTTTTTTACAAACTATGTAAACTAATCCAGATATCCAGTCATATTTATGCTGTCTCTCAATTAGTACTGGACTGGTAGAAATAAACTCTCACAAAGTACTTTGGGGCATATTTACGTTCCCTGGCGCATCCCTGCATATCAGCAGGGATGCGCCAGGGAAAATGCGTCACGCAAGTTTACCCTTGCGCCACGTCCGATGCGCCACATTTACAATGCGGCGCATCGTGGCGCAAGGATAAGCAGATGCGTGACGCATCTGCCGGCGGAAGGTTGGCGCAGTGCTGAAGTTGTGTCGCAAGCGCGACGCAACTCCAGCACTGTTCCAACTTTCCCTATCCCTAACATGGTGTGTCAATCCTTACACCTGCTTGAAGCAGGCGTAAGGATTTGACGCACCAGCGCCGAAAAGTGACTGCGTGAAATCTTGTAGATTTCACTACGTCACTTTTCCGAGGCGTTCCTGCGCTCGGAACGCCCCCTGCGCCGAGTACGCCCACATGAAACCTGACGCAGGTTTCATGTGGCGCAGGGTTTACTACGTGACGCATCTCCCTAGATGCGTCACGTTGTAAATATAGCGCAACGCGGCGCATGAGTTTATGTCGCCGCTGCGTCACATGCGTGACGCAACGGCGGCGCAAAAGTGGCGCAAGGGGCTTGTAAATATGCCCCTAAGTTTCTTGTTGTTGGAACAGGGTTGTCAACAACTCTCTTCCTTATGAAAAGCTAGTTCTCTTCATATATGGTATCAACTTTTCTCACTAAATTTCGGCTGCACTCAAATTTTCATCTTCATCAGGATCTTTAGTGAATTCTGGCTACTATTAAAATCAAATTCAACTAGTCTGTGCAGTCTGCAATAACATATGATATGTCTTTCAATTTCCTTCCTAGGTATCTCTTTTTATTGGCCACGCTTTTTATTTGAAAGTCTCCATCAATCCAATCCTTGCTATGCCACCACGGTTTATAATTACATCAAGGAAATTTTCCATTTACATTCTGAGTCATTTTCTATGTATTGTGTCATATCTTTCTGAATTTCACATTTGTTCATTCATCCTTAGTCTTTTCAACAGTTTCATGTGTTTCTCTCAGAGTCACTCTTATTTCATGATAATTTCTTATTGTGAATTGTGTCTCTACTCACCTCCCATCTCAGCAGCAGTCAGAACAACAAAAAACAAGCATTGACAAAGCCACCAGGTCTATTGGCTTTGCCAATGTGTATTAGCCATGTTGTACACCAGCGTGACTGTTGTTCAGCATAGCTAAAAGTTAGTTGTGTAGAGGAGAGTTGCGTGGAGTTGAGTGGAGTGGTGTAGAGTGGAGCAGAGTGTCATAGAATAGAGTGGCATAGAGTGGAGTAAAGTGGCGTAGAGTGGAGTGCCGTAAAGTGGTGTGGCGTAGAGTGGAGTAGAGTGTCATGGAGTGTCATAGAGTGGAATGTCATGGAGTGGAGTGGAGTGGCATAGAGTGGTGCGGCACAGAGTGGGGTGGCATAGAGTGGCGAAGAGTGGAGTGGCATAGAGTGGAGTACAGTGTCGTAGACTGAAATGGAATAGAGTGTCGTAAAGTGGAGTGGCGTTGGGTGGAATAGAAAGAGTAGTGTAGAGTGGAGTGACATAGAGTGGAGAGTCTTGCAATGTCGTATAGTGTCACTGAGTGTCATAGAGTGGAGTAGAGTGTCGTTGAGTGGAGTGGCATATAGAGGAGTAGAGTGGAGTAGTGTAGAGAGTACTGGTGTAGAGTATCAAAGAGTGTCATACAATGGAGTGATCTAGAGCGGAGTAGAGTGGAGTAGTGTCATACAGTGGAGTGGCATAGAGTGGAGTGGCGCAGAGTGGCATAGAGTGGAGTGTTGTAGATTGGAGTAGAGTGGCGCAGAGTAGAATGGCGTAGAGTGGAGTGGCATAGAGTGGAGTGTTGTAGAGTGGAGTGGCTTCGTATGGAGTCGAGTTTTGCAGAGTAGAGTGATGCAGAGTGGAGAAAAGTGTTGTGGAGTGGCATAGAGTGGAGTGTCATAGAGTGGAGTGTTGTAAGGGGGTATCGTAGGATGGAGTGTTGTAGAGTGCAGTGTCGCAGAGTGGAGTGGTGTAGAGTGTCGTAGATTTCAGTAGAATGGCTTAGAGTGGAGAGGCTCACAGTTGAGTGCTGCTGAGTGGAGTAGAGTGTCGTAGAGCAGAGTGTCATAGAATGAAGTGGTGTAGAGTGGAGTCGCATAGAGTGGAGTGTCATAAATTAGAGTAAAGTGGCATAGAGTTTCGCTGAGTGGCGTATAGGGGGTAGAGTGAAGTGGAGTAGAGTGGACTAAAGTGGTGTGGAGTGGCATAGAGTGGAGTAGCATAGAGTGGTATAGAGTGTTGTAAAATGGAGTGTCATGGCGTAGAGAGGCATTGAGTGGAGTAGAGTGTTGTAGAGTGGAGTGGCGTGGAGTGGCGCAGAGTGGTGTAGAGTGAAGTGGCATAAAGTGGCATAGAGTGACATAGAATGGTGCGGCGTAGAGTGGAGTGGTGTAGATTGGCGTGGCATAGAGTGAATTTAAATTAGCATGGAGTGGCATAGATTTGAGTAAAGTGTCGTAGCGTTGAGTGGAGTAGAGTGTTGTAGAGTGGAGTGGCATAGAGTGTCAGAGAGTGTAGTGGCAAAGAGTGGAGTGGTCTAGAGTGGAGTGGCATAAAGTGGAGTGGCATAGAGTGAGTAAAGCATCATACAGTGCAATGGAGTAGAGTGGAGTGGCATAGAGTAGTATAGCGTAGAGTGGAGTGTAGTGTCATCGAGTGAAGTAGAGTGGAGTGGAGTAGAGTGGAGTCTAGTGGTGTGAAGTAGAGTGTTATAGTATGTAGTGGCATAGAGTAAAGTAGTGTGGCATAGAGTGAAGTGGCGTGGAATAGCGTAGAGTGGAGTGGAGTGGCTTAGAGAGGAGTAGAGTGGAGTAGAGTAGAGTGGAGTAGCGTGGAGTGGCATAGAATGGAGTATTGTTGTATAGTGAAGCGGCATAGAGTGCCATAGAGTGACATAGACCAGAGTAACGTACAGTGGAGTCTTGTATCTTGGAGTATAGTGGAGGGGCATAGAGTGCAGTGGCATAGAATGGAGTAGCGTTGTAGAGTAGAGTGGCATAGAGTGGAGCGGCATAGAGTGACGTAGACCACAGTGAGGTAGAGGGGAGCATAGTGTCACAGAGTACAGTGGCGTGGCGTAGAGTGGAGCAGAGTGGAGCAGAGTGTCGTCGAATGGAGTTTCATAGAGTGGCATAGAATGGAGTTGCGCAGAGGGTAGGAAAGTGTTGTGGTGTGGTGTAGATGAGAGTTGTGCATAGTGGAGTGGCACAGAGTGCAGCGGCATAGAGTGGAGTAGAGTGTCATAGAGGGGAGTGGCGTGGAGTGGTGTAGAGTGAAGTGGCATAGCATGGAGTGCCATAGAGTGGAGTAGAATGTCATAGAGTCTAGGGGTGTAGAGGGGTGTACAGTGGCATAGAGTGGAGTAGAGTGGTGTAGAGTGGAGTGACATAAAGTAGCATAGGTTGACGTAGAGTGGAGTGGTGCAGAGTGGAGTAGAGTGGAGTGGCATAGATGGGAGTATGCTTGGTGTGGTAGTGTACTGCCATTACAGACAAGACACATTCAATTGAAATTACCACTCCCCTACTTCCAGCACCTATGGCAGAGGAGTGAAATTTAAGAAGACGATCTTTTAACTTACGCTTTTAGTAAAGAGCACTGACTAAAATAAACAAGCTCATAGACAGAACACTGTTCCTCACATGCATGCAAAATTAATGAACTGGTAGGCGCAGAGATAAGTAGAATCAGTCAAGCAGAAAGATAGAAGGCAGGAAACATTTTCAATGTAATGCAGCATGTTTACTGCTTCCTGAACTAGCAAACACAGGAGACAATTGAAAACACATGTACTCTCTTGGAGTGCCTCACAAAAAAGAAAAAAGAGTTCCCAGGAAGTGAGCACTAGTAGAAGAATACAAGGAATCAGTTAGAGAGGTGTTAAACAAGCTATGCTACACAGGAGAGACAATGACATGCTGGACAGCCTAAAACAAATAAAGCCAGGAAGTAGAAAGCTAGCAAATATAAGTTACAAAACACAAAGCCAATGATGACAAATGGGCAGAATCCATTCTAGGGAAGCTTTCACCATGTTCACAAAATGTCTTTGCAACCAGATAGCTGTGCTGTCTGGTAGGCTTCTACCTAAATGTGAGAGCAGAGTGGAGCCATGATTTACCATAAGAAGTTGGTGTGAAATAAGAGTCGGGAAGATGGAGATCCCACAGAATCTGAGAGAATAATATTAATCTATTGAAGAGATCAAGGATGATGGACAAATCAGACAGCTATGAAATAATACTGAGGAAATTACTCAAACTGTAAATGGAATACCTCTGGCAAACAAGAAGAAACCTTGACCGACCTTCACAGCACCCAGTCCTTGATAGATTGGGATGCAAACCACTCCTCAGGTTTCCTCCTGCTGTGGATCCATCGCAGGACCTTGTACACGAGATACAAGAATTACTCTTTGCGAATTCCAAGTTAAGGCAGACATTTGTATTAAGGTCTACAGATGTTCCAGTAGTTCCTTCAAATGTCCCATGTCTGGGGATCTTGTGAAGTCAAGAGAATTTTGAATTCTCTTATGGTGCAGACTTTGTGTTATTATTTCTGCCTGCTATTCACTAATTTAGGGACAGTGTGAATGTGAATAGATGCCTAGACTAGTTGACAAAAGTCTGTACAAAGCTCCAAATGATTCTATTAGATATGCTAGTGGGCTTGTGTATAAATTAACAGTAGCAATGACAAAACAGACCCTTGAGAGACACCAATGGAAAAATCTTTTCTTCTCTGAGACAAACCTGGATCTATCTATCTATCTTACCTCTATGCCCAATTCTTCTAGCCGGTTCAAAAGTACCTGATGATCTACAGTGTTAAAAGCAGCTGAGGAATCAGGTAAAACCAGCAGTGCTGAGACATCTTTACCAGCTAGCTGACGAAGGTCATCCAGGATAGCTGTCACAATATAGTCTGCTTTGAGCCACAGAGTAAACATACCATTCTCACTAAAACCAGATTCCCTGTTTTGACTAAGAGAAAGCCAACAAACTGCCCTTCTCTTCACCTTTGTGGCTAAGAGATAAGAAGGCTCCTGTGCTACTAGACGCCACTACAGCTCCCAGTGAAACAAAATAAATGCTGGACTCTTTGGGGCACTACGCTGTAAAGGTAGCCCTCAAGAAACCTAGGGGCATATGTACAAACCCCTATCACCACTACAGCTTCATTTTTACCGACGCTGTGGTGGCGATAGGGACTGCGCCTTATGTACAAGGCCGCGTTAATCCACTTAACGTGGCTTAACGCGGCCTTGTACATAAGGCCCCCTTTCATGCTATGGTTAGCGTGAAAGGGGTGGGCAGTGGGTGTTGCGGTGGGCGTTCCACCGCAACACCCATTCATTTTGACGATGACCCCTATGTACAAGGGTGGCGTACATAGGAGGCAGCGCCAAAATTAAGATCAGGTAAATCCTGGTCTTAAGTTGGTGAAATGAGGAGAAATGCATTATTTCTCCTCGTTTTTGCTTTTTCCATGTGTGCTGCCTTGTGCAGCACACATGGAAAAAGCAAAATGCCATGGTTTGTTTATGTACAGGAAGGTACCCATTCCTGCACATAAACAATCTTTAAAAAAAAATGCCATTTTGTAACTTTCATGTGTGCTGCATTAAGCAGCACACATGAAAGTGACAGAATGGCATTTTAGGATTGTTTATGTGCAGGAAGGGACACCTTCCTACACATAAACAATCCTCCCCTGCACGCAGACACCCTTGCACTATGGTGCAAGGGTGCGTGCGTTGGCGCTAAGTTGCTAAACTTAGCGCCATCGCAGGGGGAAATGCAAGGCTGCACCACATTCTTATAAATATGGTGCAGCCTTGCGTTTCAGAAGTGGCGGAGAGCGGCGTTAAGGCAAGGAGGCTAACGCCGCGCTCCACCACTTCCTTGTACATATCCCCCCTAGTGAGTGCAGTACGAATATGACTCGAACACAGAGGCACATACTGCGTGTTTCTCTCAATCTGAGTTGGAAGAAAGTCTGCTTGCCTTCCTGCCTGCTATGTAGCTTGTCTGTGAACTCACCAGCCTTGGACAGTGACACCACTCCGAGCGAGAAGCAGTGAAAAGTTACACAGGAGGGGCAGGTGCAATGAGCCGGTACTACTAGGATTTCAAAGTTAGAGTTGTCATCCTGTGTCAGTGATTTTGCTTCCTGTGCACACTCCCTTGCACCAATAAGTAATTATGATTCCTTTATGGCAATCCTGGCAGAGGACAGTCTGCAAGATTAAGAGACTCACTCCAGGTAGGTAGGGATCTCTATGCCGTAAGTGAATCTGTGAAGGGGAGGCCCCATTAAAGGCACTGAACTTTGCAGCAAGAGCACCATATATGATGTGCCCACTCCCCAAGTTCACAAACCCATAGTTTGCTTTCAGAAAACAAAACAGAAACCATGACCCTGACACACAGGGATCACTGTGCATTTTTCATCTGTGTCTGTCATGTATTATGTGGCGTTTCTGGGTAGATAATGACATGCTAATGCACAACATGTGTAATCATATGTTTATGTAAAATGTTATATTTAGATTGACAATAATGATTAATTTTTACATTAACAAGTTAACCATAGTTAGAGCGTGTTCACATTAAGTTAGCCATAGTCACTGTAGACCTCGATTTTAAAGGCTCCATATTAAATGAAATGTTGTGTTTCTGCTTGCTGTGCATAGGCTTTCTGTCCTTTCAGGAGCCAAGCTTGAACCGTGTTCTTGTTAGACTGGATTGTTATAGTTAAGTTCTGTATGAAGGCCATTGAATGTATCTTTTTATTGAGCTGGACAGTAAATCTCAGCACCTTTACTGATCCCTCCCAATCGTAAGAACACCAACGCGCCACTTTTCAGCACATTGGGGAGCCAGCTAATGAACAACCGGACACTGACACCATAATCTTCCTGCCAGAATATAAATCTTGGGGGAGAGGAGACATTCTAAATAGGGGAAATATACTGTGCCTTCGATGAACAATCAAAGGCCTGGAGAACCTGCGTTCATCTGATCTTGTGTCGATCAAATTTATTCATACTGACAAACAGCAGGAAAATGAGGCAACTAAAGCTACATGGACAACAACTGAGATAGCGAGAATGGTCTTGGATGAACTGTTTACATTCCAATGCTGGGGGATAAGGATATTACCCCACTACAAACCTGGCTACCCCACACCCTTTGCTAATTGGAAATCAACCTAGGACGTTCCCACAGGCCCACAACACCATCTACTCAGTGCTTAAGGGTGCAAGAAGTACCTCTTCCCCCAAAACGGATAAAATTATCCACGAAACTGGTAGAAATGTACAAAGGGAAGAAGCAGCTGGAAGAAATTGGAACTGGCTAACACGCACAATAAACGTCAGCAACACCCAATGACAAAAAATGTATCACACCAGGCCCACCCTGGCTGGGCCCAGACCAATTCGCTTATGCACCTGGAACATCAATGGCCTGGCAAGCAAAGCATCAGTTCCTTAGCTTCTGCTCTACTTTCAATCTTTCGACTTTATAATACTGCAGGATATCTGGCTTTAACAACCCATACACTTGCAGGGTTTCAAGAACTATCATGTTTCCGTGCGGAAAGTAGCTAGATATGGCCACCAAATGGACGGTCTGGCAATATATACATCAATAGCAACTATGGGTGCTACCAAAGAACTGAAGGTGAACTTTACAGCCCCGAGCGAAATTCAAGCAGTAAGAACAAAACTCAGGAGTAACAACTAAGGGGCATATTATCAAGAACGACGTTAAAAATTATCACTGTTTTAGCGGCAGGAAACTGCCGCTAAAGCGGCGATAATGGGCTTGATAATATGCCCTTGAGAATTCCAATAGAAGTCCATGTTCTGGTGTGAACATGGGTTTCTATTGGAATTCTCCAGGGCATATTATCAAGCCCATTATCGCCGCTTTAGCGGCAGTTTTCTGCCGCTAAAGCGGCGATAATTTTATCGCCGTTCTTGATAATATGCCCCTAAGAATGGACGGTAGAGATAGTAAACGTCTATCTGCATCCTAGGGATAGGACCAAGGGCGTAAAGTAATTGACTAGTAAACTACTGAGGCACCTTAAAAAAGAAAAAAACAGACAACGTTATATTATCAGGGGACTTCAACCTCCACCTTCTGTGTTCTGCCAACAGTGGATGAAGACCTGTTATTTGATCTGTTCGAGGAATGGAACATTCTGGGACAGGGGTTAAGTAACTCAGGCTAGCATTCCAGGCTCGGCACTCATCTTCTGAGGGAACTAGAGCACCTCAGCTTCCGGGCCCTGAACAGATGTTTTCAGGAAGACAAGCCACCAGCACCAACGTTCCACTCGACATCTACCAGCTCACCTCTTGACTACACATTTGTCACTCTCCCTATGTTCCACAAAACGTCCTCTTACCGCCTGGGGGTCTCAGAATTGAGTGACAATCTTCCACAAAAAGTCACCCTTAAAGGCTCAGCTACACCTTTTTTCCCTCCAACTGAAACAATCAATTCAGTATTCACTACTAACAACAGACGGGTTAAGTGCACCCCCTTTTCTGTGGACAAATTATTGGAATCAGCTAAACTCTTCCTACATCAGAAGAATACCACACTCGGGTACCTCTCAGCTGCATGGGAGACCTTCAGCAAGGATTTCAGCGATACATTTGCCACCTACGTAATTACCAGAAATGAGTCCTAGGCTAGGAGACGTCCAGCAAACCTTAACATCTCCTATACTAAAAGGCTTAAGCGCTCCATAAACAAAACCTTAAGAAAATTTCGCAGAAGACTGCAAGAGCTCACTCTGTAGTGCCAATTGAGACACCTCAAAGCCACCTTAAAAAAGTTTAAATGGACCACAAAGAGGCAGTTAAATGAGTCACTATGGGCAAAGCTGCTACACAGCACAAAGAGCAATGACAGTGCACTGTTCTGGCGAACAATCAATTCATTACAACGCCCATACCACCTAGGAATAAACTCTCATTTACCTGAGGAAGCTTGGGCTAATTTTCTGTATGAGCATTTCAACAGCCCCGAGTAGTGGGAAACATATGAAGCAGTCTGCGCAAAACCAGGTTAAGAAGCACTTCCAGACCCTTCACACAACAGCGTCAATAACAATGCAGGCAAAGTAATTCTAGACTATGAAGCTCCTCAATCCATTGGGGATGATGCCTTCAGCACCAAGGGACAGCAAATCAAGAGGCAGATAGCCAAAGGGAGGAGGGAAGGCGCCCCGGGCCCCAACGGGATTCCACCTATACTGTACAAGTGAGACTCTTTGTACTGGTCTGAAATCCTGCTACCAGTCTTCAGATACAAATAGAAGAAACAATCCCGGAATCCTGGAAGGGATCAATAATTTCCCCTATATACAAGCAGGGCGACAAGAGCAATGCAAAAAACTATCACCTGGTCGCCCTGATCGACAATGATGCCAATTATTACGCAGGAACAATTCTGAAGAAACTAACATCTTGGGATGCAAGCAAGTACATCATACCCTTAAACCAAACTGGCTTCTACAAGCATATGAGGACAACTCCTAACATCATGGCCCTATCCTTATTGATAGATGCTGCAAAAGAAGCCAAACAATCATTATTCTTTGTTTCATTGATTATCGCTCAGCCATTGATCATGTTGACCTAGCAGAATTATAGCAAAAGCTAAACAATTGGAAAATTCCTCCAGCCCTCCTAAGGCTGCTAGTCCTACTGCACGCGGGCTCTGGGGAAAAAGTCAAGCTGGGACGCACCTCTCCAAGCGCATCCCTACTACCAAAGGGCTAAAAAAGGGGTGGAGCTGGTGGCAGAATACTCATACCTAGGAGTCATCATAGACAATGAGGGATCTTTCAGTCCTCAGAAAGAGGCCCAGAGACAAAAAGGCATCACTGTAGCACTAAGGCTGAGATCCTTGAAGAAGATAGTGGCTGGCCCTACTTTAACCCTTTACTCCAGGTACTTCAAGCAAAATTCCTACCAACAATAACACACAGGAAGGAGCCATTGCGAGGGAGAGATGCAATCACTCTGGATAATATCATCAGGGCATACAGAATGATCTTCTGTCTCCCAAAATATGCTTCCCCTGCACAAATAAGGTTAGAATTTGGTCTATAGAGACAGACCTTGGGCAGAAGGGGCGCGTTCACAAACTGCTGGCACAAGATCAAAGGAGCTGAGCAGAACATACTTAACTTACATCCCTGGGCGCAACTGTCAACCTGAGAAAGATCCCCAGCTACTGCGTATCTCTATGACTCCTTAATGCAGTTAGGTATGCAGGCCCTCTGGGAGATTTCAGCATCTCACTCCAGCTTTAAAAAACTAGCCACCAAAGCCATCGAAGTGATCTCTGTAATAGAAGACAAGATAGTGCTGGCGAAAAGGGCACATGGCTTGTTTATACTTAACAACTATGTCACTGCGAAACTGTACCCTACCTCAGCGCAGGATTTTAAGATACCTCTTGGGCATACTACCCTTGCATCTATATCTACCTCCTTGGAAGCCGAACACAACGGTGACTACCTGCTGCCTATGTGGAATCGGGCGTGAAGACCTGCCACACATAATATGCATCTGCACAAGCCTATTGAAGGAGCGACGAACAATGCTCTGCCCCCTATTTAACCAAAAAGGCATTCGAATCTGCAGACAGGCTGTGCTGGCCGGCTTCGATCCAGCCGCCTGCAATGAAACTGCCACTTCACAAGACTCCTTAAAACAGTAGAAAGGAGACTGGCGTCACTGCCATTCTGTGATGGAAAAACAGGCGAACAAAAGGCAACTCAAGCAAAATCTGGAAAAATTGACTAAGCACAACATTGGAGAAACTGAACAAAAACCTACTCCACCATGATGGAACTGCTCAAACTCGACATTATCACAACACATTGCCATCTGCTTATGCACCAAGCACTTTAACCAGCCGTGGCCCGTGCAGGAAAAGGCAGTGGGGCAGTAGAGCCGGGTGGGGGGTGATTTCGACAGACGACGAAGAGGGGAAACTAATTATTTATTTAATTTCCCCTCATGGTCGTCTGTCAAATCCCCCCCAACCCAGCCCCATCGCCTTACCGCTCTTACCTGCACGGGCTGCGGCTGACTTTAACTTAGAAAGACTCAACAACATACCCAAATTTGGCACGTTTGCATCAGCCATGATTTTGCACCATGCACTTTTAGAATCTATGTTTTCAAAGGACTAACTTATTTGGCGAAATTGCACCAACCACATTTATACCTTGATGCACTGGCACTTTAACTTGTTGATCTCTGCTGCTTCCAATGAACTTATGTTAAGATCAGGACCCTCGATATAAGTTCCTGTGAACATGGCAATACGAATGAACTAAGCATTTATTACTTGACAGCTTCTCGGTTTTGAACTGAACGCCTCTGGCCCATTGTATATGGCACAAAAAGTACTCAGCTGGAAGGCTCTCTTCACATGGTTTTAACTTGGTCTTAATTCTATGTCTTCGGCTTTTTTGTAATGTTTTAATTAACTGTACAATAAATGTATTACTTACTTACCCTTGGACATTACCTGTGAAGGCCATGAACTCAAATATCTCCTTGTATGAGTCAAGAGAAGTCGGCCGAAACCAAGCATTTTGTAAATGTTTAGTTTTGATTGGTTCCTTTTCTTTGGGAACTGTGCAGAGTATCTATTGTGTTGATTTTCACGTTTTAAGTGTGTATCACTGACATTAATTAGTTAGACTTGCTTCCGTCCACCCTTGGAGGCAGACATCCCTCTCACACTCTTGAGACCCCATGCTTCATTCATTTCTGCTCATAGAGTTAATCTCACGAGCAAGAAAATGTCATCTTTTCCAGATTGGAACCTTCATTTGGTTCTGTCTTAGAAGCTGTATTTTCGGAGACCTACTGCATATGAATTTCCCTGATTTTCCTCGAAACGTTTGTTTAGCATTAAGGAGTTTCCCTTTTGGGGAACCAAGGGGTATATTAGCAAAAAGAGGCGATAATCATCGCTAACCCTGTTTAGCGAGATTTATTTTATCGCCGGCTATCGCTGGAATATATCGCCACGCTAACGCTGTATTAGCGACATTTAGCGCTATGGCGATAAATATTCCAGCGATAGCGGGAGGGTAGGGCCAACATCGCGACAAAACCAGCGATGTTGCATGGGGGAGGTGGAAAACCTTGCTGATACGACCCTGTGGTCGTATCAGCATAATCCACCCCCCATGTAATGTATGGCTAAGTCAGGAAAATAGCAGGTGATAAAAAAATGGCGATGGCCCCGGTTAGCGCGACTTTTCACGTCGCTAACCGGGGTCAGGGACTCCTTGCTAATAGCTGATAGGCTTTTAGCGTCTGTTTACAGGGTATGTTGGTCGGGAACGCCTACTTTGCATGTCATTAGCGATAAACATCGCTGACATGCAAAGCGGCACCCAAACCGATCGCCTTCGTCAGAAAGTTGTCGCTAACTGCTGTTAGCGACAGCTTGCTGATAGGGCGATAGATTTATCGCCGCTAAAGCGGCAAAAAGTGCCGCTAAAGCGGCGATAAATCGCTTGCTAATATGCCCCCAAATCCTTTACCATTTGCTTACTCTGTCTTTAAATAACGTGGCTTCTTCTTTGCTGTTTGACCTGTCTGGATTATATTCCTTTATGCTGTGATCAGGTGATTATTGATTTATGACTACATTTGATTGCTCTCTGTCATTCTTGTGGGGCAAACTGTGCTTCACTAATACTGATATGGTATTGAACTGTTGATGCTGAGCCTCAAATCAAGCCAAAGATCCATCCTTGGAGTATAGCTGTAGTCTGAGGATGTGCACGGTTCTTTGCACTGTGCAAACACTGGCCTTTGCCTCCTTCGCCATGTCCTAAATAAGGCAGGCCAAACCCCAGCTTCTCCCTAAACTCTAACTGGAGCAGCGAAACCACAGGTTTGATAGGGTGGAAACTCCTCTGATATACAGTGGTGATCCCGCGTGCCAAACTCTAAATGACCTGAACCTCTATGTCACCCAACAGGATCCATGTACAACAGCACTCACTCCCTGCCCCTCTGTCATTCATCTGGGACCCATAACCCTCTTTCAGCATGTTGTGAGAACACTGGAAGACACGTGGACCCCCCTGTCCTCTGTTCAGTGTGGATTTCAAGGTCCAGAAACCAGTCACCTGTGTAACAAAGTCACACACTTTGCTTCTTGTAACCAACCAAAGGAACTCATGTCCCACCCTACCCTTTGAGAATATGAAGTTTATACTAAGAGTGCATTGAGTCAGTTGAGCCTCATTGGTAAAATGCTTTGCCATTTTCAATGGTAAAAACGGAGCTGGGGTAATTTGACGTATTTTTTTTACAGTCAGTTTGATACAGTGAATACTTGGCCCAAACATATTGGAGTGCTTTGCATGAGTCCCAGAACATTATCCAGTTTTTTTTGGCACAGGGAGATTATGAGATTTGCCCAAGATTACAAGATGTTGAGCGGAGGCCAGGAATCAAACCTGCCTCCCCAGTTCCAAAGTCATCAGCTCCAGCCATTTGGCCACATCTCCTCTCAGATACGCCCATCATGTGACATCACCCTAACCATTAAGCTTGGATCCCAGACATCCCTGGGGCATTTGAAAAATAATGACAGTAGTAAGACAGATTAGATATACAAGCCCATAAACACTCACTAGGTGGTCACAGGGGCATCTTACAATTCAACCCCACCTGCCACTTGTAAACTAGTTCCCTGTAAGTCTAGGGAAACTTCACATCACTTCACAGAAACCAAAGCCATATACTCAAAGAAGAATGACTTTTTGTTGTGTTTGCCAAGCTTTCTAGGATTTTTCTAGCAAATCTCCACAGCAGCAGCAAAACCCACTTAGCTGACTTCGAAATCCCTGTCAGATGCAGAAAGATTGCTCTATTATAGTACAGAGAATACATTATTTTCTACTATTGGCTCTGCATGTATAAACAAAGTAAACCGCATGTTAAAACAAGCCCGGGCTGCTGTGCAACATGGCTTAAAGTAAAGGAAAAAAGCGTCTTTTCGCAGCCAACCTTGACTGCGTCATATCATTTTGTTTTCTTTAAGCGGTGCTGCACAGCAGCATATGCTGCTGTGCAACACATTAATAAAACCTGCGGGGACAAGCAACACGAGGGAGATGCAGGGGAGGAAATAGGGCGCAGCAACATAACGGACATCAGGAGGAGGGCAGGGGAGCTAGCAACATGAGGGAAGTGCAGGAGAGGAAGTAGGGAGCAGCAACACAACGAACAGCGGGAGGACAGGGGGAGTTTAGGGCGAGAGCCTGGATGGTGGAATGAAGAAAGGAGATGGGAGGGAAGGTGAAGGACTGCAGACACATGCACTCTTATAGAGTGCTTGGGAAAAAGTAGAAAATAAGTACCTGCAGGAGAGCGCGGCCAGTGGTAGGACATTGGCTGCAGACAGGAAACTGTACTTGATCGATTCTAAATGGGAGTGGCGGCTGCCACATACAAAATGTAGAGTGGCAGGGGGAGCCCTCGGGAGGGGGAGTGTGGGAGGGGGGAGCGCGGGGGGAAGGATAATAAAAAAATAAAAAACTTACCTTAAGTTGCCGGCCACGACCCACGTCGTGCCGGGTCTTTCCTCTTCCGTGTCCCAGCAGGCACTGGGGCTGCATCAGAATCCCTGCAGAGCAGCGCGGGATTGGCCAGAGTGGGCTGAAAAGATGCTCCGCTCAGGTCAGGGAGTTTGTGGGGTTTCTCCAGCCCGGCTGCTCAATGCAGTCGGCTGGAGACACCTAAGTGCGCATGTGTGTTTTGGTTGACCTGAGACGGCCAGCCAAACACATATGCGCACTTAGAGAGTGCACCTAGCACTCCTCCTACCCCCTCCTCGGCCCCCCCGCCCCTCACTGCACACGCTGGCTGAGCCAGTTGCTGAAAAATAAAACGATAATCAAATATTGTTTTATTTTTTAGCTGCTGGCTCTGCCAGTAGCGATACCAAAGGGGATGATGGACGGAGCGCTTGAGCAAATCAAACACTCACCCCCAGTCAACTGATCTGGGTTTAATCCATCATCATTCTTTAGCTCACTCCACCACCCCAGTTCAGACATGGCCATATGCAAATCAGTCTGACCCTGTGCCTCATGGGAACAGTACAGCCCGAACTGCAAAGCCATGTCTTCCCTGGACCGGAAACAAGCATCCTGGGACCGGTTTCTGGCTATTCAGCCGTCATCAGCCAGGCTAGCTTGAATCCAGCGGCAAAGTGAGCAAGGGACCCACGTCTGGGCATACCCCAGGCACAGGGTCAGACTGATTTGCATATGGCCATGTCTGAACTGGGGTGGTGGAGTGAGCTAAAGAATGATGATGGATTAAACCCAGATCAGTTGACTGGGGGTGAGTGTTTGATTAGCTCAAACGCTCCGTCCATCATCCCCTTTGGTATTGCTTTGTTCGCCCTAAGTTGGCAGGGTATGCCCAGACGTGGGTCCCTTGCTCACTTTGCCACTGGATTTAAGCTAATCTGGCTGATGACGGCTGAATAGCCAGAAACCTGTCCCAGGATGCTTGTTTCCGGTCCAGGGAAGACATGGCTTTGCAGTTCGGGCTGGACTGTTCCCATGAGGCACAGGGTCAGACTGATTTGCATATGGCAATGTCTGAACTGGGGTGGTGGAGTGAGCTAAAGAATGATGATGGATTAAACCCAGATCAGTTGACTGGGGTTGAGTGTTTGATTAGCTCAAACGCTCCGTCCATCATCCCCTTTGGTATTGCTTTGTTCGCCCTAAGTTGGCAGGGTATGCCCAGACGTGGGTCCCTTGCTCACTTTGCCACTGGATTTAAGCTAATCTGGCTGATGACGGCTGAATAGCCAGAAACCGGTCCCAGGATGCTTGTTTCCGGTCCAGGGAAGACATGGCTTGGCAGTTCGGGCTGGACTGTTCCCATGAGGCACAGGGTCAGACTGATTTGCATATGGCCATGTCTGAACTGGGGTGGTGGAGTGAGCTAAAGAATGATGATGGATTAAACCCAGATCAGTTGACTGGGTGTGAGTGTTTGATTAGCTCAAACGCTCCGTCCATCAACCCCCTTTGGTATTGCTTGGCTCTGCCAGTAGGGCAACACAACTCTGCCATTGCGGAGGAGCCGCCCCTGCTAAATGGCAGGGACAAACACTGGAAGCACCTGGAGGAATTAGGAAGCAAGCAAGAGGTGCTGACCAATAAGAAGCAAGGAAACAAAAGTGATGTTGAAGCAACCAATGCTAAGTAATGGGCAGGCTCTCAGCATGTTTTAAGCTTTTTTTCTTTAAAAAAGATTTCACCAACATAACGTGTATTTGTAAAGCGCACGTTCACCCCTGACGGGGTATCTTGGCGCTGAATAACAGATTTTTATTGTTACCCAACGGTACTCATTTTATCGACCTCAGATGGATGAAGGGCTGAGTGGATCCGCCAGGATTTGAACCTGTGACCATGAGGTCGAACACAGGCCCCTGCCCCGCATGTGCCATCTCAGGTGAAACCTGAAAAACAGTACTGGCTACCTCAAAGGCAACCCTGAGCGCTGTACATTGACTGCAACAGTAATGCTTTTGAGTGACTGTGGCCTCTGTCCATAGAATAAAAGAGACCTATTCATAGCATAGTCAGCAGCCACCATCTTGTTTTCTATCACACTAAAAAATGCAAAATACATTTTGGGTCATATCTCTGCACCGCTAATTTGTATTACATTATGCTATGTTTCATTTTGCTATGTTATGCTAAGGTATAGATATTTTGGTAGCACACGTTCTTCCCTTATTTTGGCTTTGTGTCGTTTTTCTGGGCGTTTCTGGTTTTCACTGATTCACTGCTTTCTTCCTTGTTATCTCCCCTTTCTCTCGAACTATGGTGTAAAAGCTTATTAAAGAGATACCTCTCTTAGGACAGTGACCTTTAAAAGTGTCAGAACTTAATCAGTTATTAGTATTTTTCATTTACTATGCATTTCACACAAATACAAGCTCAAAGCTCAACAGTAAATGCAATATTGTAGCAGAAAAGATTCATACCACAGCCAATGGTAATCATTAAGGAGGTGGAAACCCTCTATTGAGAACTTCCAAAAGAAGAAGATGTCTCAGAGAAATATGAAAAGGATAAAAGAGTGAGAGAGGAACACACTTCTGTACGGCTGAATTCCAAATTGTAGGCAAAAGAAGGAATAAAGTGGCTGAATTGGAGTTTGGCGTGAGGGATACTCTGTTACAAACGTGACAGATGTCCCTTCCACCATTTTATAAGTATCACATCTGCCAAACTGTATTTAAGGCCCAAGAAGTGCACACAGGGGCAGGTTCTGGGCAAGATGGAGTTGAGAGGCAGACCAAGCGAGCAAGATGGGTCATTGAGATGGACTAGACAGGCCAGGCAGGGAGGGAGTGAGCTATGAATACTTTTAAACACAAAGCACAAGAAATGAAAGCACAGCCAAAAGTGTAAAGGCAACCAATGAAAAGGAATATAAATCGGTGAGATGTGTAAGAAGAGAGTGTTTTGTTGTGAAACTAAATAGAGGAAATGAATACTGGCGGCAGAAGAGCAAAAGCAGAGTCAGAAGAGCGAATAATACACAAGAAAGATAAGGAAGCCGGGAAAATGCTGATGTAAGAATTAAAGATGCAGTAGACGCAAAAGTCAATAACGAGCAAGCAGATTTTTCTTATGTTATTACCAGGGTCGGACCTCGAACAATACGTACCTCATTGCTCATGTAGCCAAGCAGCCTCATTCACATCACGCACTTTAATGGTGAAGTCATGACAGGGCACATAGATTTCCAAAGGGAAAGCAAGTAGCAAGCCTCCCAACTGGGGTGCAGCGACTATTAACCACTGCCACCAACTGTTATTTTTATACATGCGGGTCACATGGACAGCAGTCACCCATGTAAAAAGGAGCACCACTTTGAGTGTACCACTATCACCCAACAAAAGTATTAGCACTCTGGGTTTACCTCTGTCACCCAACAGAATCTAGCACACTCTTTCTGTGATGTCAAATGGGCCCCACATTTACTATCATTCACACGTCTATTGTTATCAGGCACCATCCCAACTGGACTCATATTACAGCCAGAGCCTGAATCCTTATGTCTCAACTATATTAAAAAGTACACATGCCATCCATCATACAACTTTCACCCACATAATGAGGCATGTTTCACCGGGGGGGTTCTTCATCTAGAACTGGGGAAATGACCTACGAAGCATCCATAAGGATCCTAGCTCAGCTATAGTCCTAGTCCCAATCACTTTTGCTATTGATCCCTGTGCCAAATGCTGCACTGTAGGACCACATTCATGTGATAAATATGTGTGAGGGTAGCCTGAGACTGTTTTATCGTTGTCCTATACTAAATGATAAAAAATTGTAAGAATCCTTAACTCAGCTGTTCATGTTCAATCGTTCAACATGTTTCTCCACTCACTTGGTACCTAAACAGGCCAGGGGCATTCATCAGGACAAGGTGTGTAAAGTGACAAAATGTTCATACAAGAATAAAAAAAGGCACGGACAGACTTCTTCTAGATATTCTGAGCCCAGAAGTAACACTAATGAAAATGCAACAATATAACACCATTCATCCCCCAAGGATACAAGATCTCCAGGAAGGACCGCCCCACCCGCCCTGGAGGAGGAATCGCCATCGTCCACAAATCCACCCTCTGCCTGAGCACACCCCCCGACGAGCACAGAGACCTGATGGAACACCTTCACTTCAAGATACTGGCCAGCCCCACCGCCACCCTCTGAGGAACCCTCATCTACCAACCCCCTGGACCCCGCGGACCCTTCGCCAACTCCATCACGGACATCATCTTCCCGCAGGCCATCGCATCCACCAACTACACCCTGATGGGAGACCTCAACTTCCACCTCGACAACCAACTGGACCCCAACACCGCATCCCTCCTGGACAACCTCCACAACATTGGACTTCGCCAGATCGTGACAGAGCCAACGCACTCAGCAGGACACACCCTCGACCCCCTCCTCACTACAGGAAACTAAATCACCTTCAGCCACACCACAGAACTCCCATGGACTGACCATCGTTGCGTCCACTTCACCTTCAGAACACCCACCATCCACAGACACCAGCACCTGCTCCCACGAAGAAACTGGACCAGAATCACCGACGACCAGCTCACCTCCTCACTCAACAACTCCACCCCAACCATCGCGGAAAACGACGACCCCAACACCGCAGCCCGAACCCTGCATAGATGGATCTCGGACAGCGCCAACACCATAGCCCCCCTCAAGAAAAACAATACCCGCGCCAAGAAAGCCGGCTGGTTTACCACCGAACTTCGAGAGTCCAGACGCACTTGCCACCGCCTCGAAAAAGCCTGGAGGAACACTAAATCCACAGAGGCCCACAACAACTTCAGAGCCGCCAACAACCCCCACCCCCAACTCATCAGAGAAACAAGGAAAAAAGTGATTGAAGACAGAATCTCCACCCACGCGCACAACAGCAAGGAACTCTTCAACATCATCAAGGAGTTCGCCCAAACCACCAGCGAGTCTACTGACATCCCTCCCTCACAAGACCTCTGCGACAAATTCAGCACCTTTTTCCACCACAAAATCAAGAGCATCTACGACAACTTCGACGAAGACAACCAACACACTGAACCCTCACCAACCACCCCCGACACCCGGAAACCAGCGATTGACAACTGGACAGCCCTCACCACCGAAGACACACTGAAGACAATGAAGTCAATCCACTCAGGAGCCCCCACGGACCCCTGCCCCCACCACATCTTCAACAGAGCCACAACACCATCGCACCCATGCTCCGTCACACCATCAACCGCTCCCTGGCGACCGCCTTGTTCCCCGACGACTGGAAACACGCCGAGGTCAACCCCCTCCTGAAGAAACCCTCGGCGGACCTCACTGACCTCAAAAACTACAGGCCCATCTCCCTGCTCCCCTTCCCAGCGAAAGTCATCAAGAAAGCCATCAACAGCCAACTCGCCACATTCATCGAAGAGCACAACATCCTCGACTCCTCCCAATCCGGCTTCAGAAAAAACCACAGTACGGAAACCGCCTTCCTCGCCGCAACAGACGACATCCGCACCCTACTGGACAAAGGTGAAACAGTAGCCCTCATCCTCCTCGACCTCTCAGCGGCGTTCGACACAGTCTCTCACCGCACCCTAATCCGCTCCTTCCTCTCCGGCAGAACGCAGCGGGTCAGACTCCCCCCTTCCTCTTGGACCCTACACCTACCACCTGCGGAGTCCCCCAGAGCTCCTCCCTCAGCCCGACACTCTTCAACGTCTACATGGCTCCACTCGCCCCCATCGTCAGGACCTACGGACTGAACATTGTGTCATACGCAGACGACACCCAACTCATCCTCTCCCTATCCAACGAACCCAACACCGCCAGACACAACTTTCGAGAAGGCATGGAAGCCGTCGCCAAATGTATGAAAAACAGCTGCCTACAACTAAACACCAACAAAACAGACGTTCTCATCATGGGCCCAAACCCCGACGCCTGGAGCGACACCTGGTGGCCCCCTGCCCTCGGAAACCCGCCACACCCCACGGACCACGCACGCAACCTGGGAATCATCCTGGACTCCGAGCTCAAAATGGACCGCCAGATCAACTCCGTCTCGTCTTCCTGCTTCCACACCCTCTGCCTCCTTCGTAAGACCTTCATATGGATCCCCCTCGAACATAGAAAGACCATCACTCACGCCCTGGTCACCAGCAGACTCGACTACGGCAACGCACTCTACGCCGGAATATACAAAAACCTCACCCGCAAGCTACAGAACATCCAGAACGCCGCCGCAATACTGGTCATCAACCTGCCAAAACACTGCCACATCTCCCAGCACCTGCGCACACTCCACTGGCTCCCCGTCGAGGCGAGAATCACCTTCAAGATACTCACCCACGCACACAAGGCCCTCCACGGCACCGGACCAGCATACCTGAACAGCTGACTCAAATTCCACGCACCCCAAAGGACCCTACGATCAGCCCAGCTCTCCTACGCCATGGTCCCCCGCACCAGAAAGACCAGATCGGGAGGCCGCTCCTTTTCCTTCCTCGCGGCCAAGGCCTAGAACGCCCTTCCACTCCACCTCAGACAGACAACATCGCTCCCCATCTTCGCAAGGAACCTCAAAACCTGGCTCTTCGACAGACCCCCTCCTTGATGGAATGGATCCTGCACCCTCCCTACCCCTAGCGCCTTGAGACCCTTACGGGTGAGTAGCCGCGCTTAACAAATCTGTGATTGATTGATTGATTCATGCTTGTGGAACGATAGTCTTTTCTTTTTTCTGACAACTATAGCTCTGTAGTTTGTGAAGGAGGACATTTGAACCTAACCTTCCTCAGAAGACAATCTGCGATAAGGACTAAGAGTGCAATTTACCAAGCAACAAAACAGGGGGGGGGGTCTATCCTACATAAAGAAATGTATAGCTGTTTATTAACTGCCTCTTTCACTCTGATTTTCAGGGTATTATTCCAGTCATATCAAAGTGGAAGGAAGGCTTGCTTACGCTCAGTTCCAATTATAAGAATTTATATGAATATCGTTTTTATTTGTAGGAATCATGGAAAAGCTTTGGTCCACAATGTCCAACGCCAGGAGCATTATAGTGCACTGTATAAGTGGTGCCATGGTTTCCTCCTGAATTGATCGACTACATTTCAAAAAATCTTTAGCTGAACATTCTGTTATTCATCTTTAAGGGTTGGGTTAGTATGTCCTGCTGTTCCTTATTCTCTGTCCACCCTGTGCAGACCTACAGCATGATTCTGACCCCATTACCAGAGGTGCTTCAAAGACCCCACCTAGCCAGTTAGGTTGAAAGGAGTCTAAGGGAATCCCAGCAAAAGCACCTAGAGCCTTTGGCAGTCCTTCCTCAAGCACTAGCCGAACCACATCTTATGATATGGCTTATAGAACTTTCTTTGGTTGCCACAGTCTGCTGAGGTTGCTACAGTGTGCCACGGTTAGCTCAATCTGCAGTGGTGGCTACAATCGTCCAGGGTTGCTGCAGTCTGCTGAGGTTGCTACAGTGTACCTTGGCTGCCAGAGTCTCCTTGGCTCCTACATGCTGCTGTTGCTCCAGTCTCCCTTGGATGCAACAGTATACCTTATCTGCTAAACCCTGTGGTTGCTTCAGTCTGTACTGGTTGCTAGAGTCTCCTGTGGCTTCTAGAGTCTGCTGTAGTTGCTACAATCCTCCTTCGGTTCATTCAGACGGTCAGATTAATTTTTTAGGCAAAGGAAGATTAAGTGATTTGCCCAAAATCATAGGATGTTAAACCGACACTGGGACTCGAACCTGATTCCCCAGTTCCAAAGTCAGCCACTCTGGCCACTAGGCCAGTCTTTTGTGTATGCCATAGCTTACCCTTGTAGCTACAGTCTTCCATAAGTGCAACAGTGTGCCATGCAGTCTGCCATGGCTGGTACAGTTTGTCTTGGCTGATTCGGTCTGCAGTGGTCGCAGTGAGAGTCTACCGTGCTTCTACAGCCTGTTTTGGTTGCTACCATCTTCCCTGTGTTGCTGCAGTCTGTGGTTGAAATCTGCACTATTTGCTACAGTTTACCAGGCCTGCTGTACACTGCTATTGGTGATAATGTCAAGGTACATAGATGTGGAGTTAAGAATGGTAAATGTATCCTTCCTCTGTATGCACTAACCTTTATCCATGCTTCCTGCTGTAGTCTGCCATTTCTGTTACGGTGTTCCATTGATGCCAGAGCTTGCCCTGGTAGCTACAGTCTGCCATGGGTGCAACAGTGTGTCGCGGCAGTCCGCCATGAATGCTATGTCTGCTATAGCCTGCTATGGCTGATTCAGTTTGCCAAGGTCAGTTTCGTCTGCCGTACTTGCTGCAGTCTGCTTGGTTGCTATATTCTCCCATGTTACTACAGTCCGCTGTGGTTGTAATGTTTCAGTCTTCAGTCTTTATTTGAAGCATCAGTCTGCCATTGATGCTACAGTCTGCAATATTTGCTAGTTTCCCATTGGCTGCTGTACTCTGCTACTGCCGTTTCTGTGTGCCATGGCTGCAGCCAGCACCGCCATCTTGACTCCTCCAGTGCCGGGGACGCGCTCATCCCCAGGATGTCTCATTGAATATTCTTTCCCATTCGTTATGGCGCACAGTATCTTTTAGGACTGAAGCGGAATCAAGGTCCTGGCTGATTAACTGCAACATCGGTCCAGTGCTCCTGTGACTCAATAACTAAACAGTCAATTAACTGCCTAATCACCAAATGAATTAACGCCAGCCAACCGGACGCTTCCGCCGCCTTAAGAGACGTGGAAGTGCAGCCCTACTGCTAACAGCCCTCCAGGTCTGATGCCCGCGGGGGCTGTGAATGAGAATACTAGAGCCCCCACAGAAGGAATGAAAGGGCCACGTATACCACACATACAGTCTACAGAGCACTGTTAAGAGATGCAGGCCCCAGCACATATTTCTCTGTGTGTCTTTCTTTCTCTCCCCCTCTCCAGTTCTGATGCCCGTGGGGGGGAGGGGGGAATGAGAATATTAGAGCCCCCACAGAAGGAACGGATGTACCACATGTACTGTCTACAGAGCAGTGTTAATAGATGTAGTCCCCAGTACATGTCTCTCTCACGCTCTATCTCTCTGTCTTTCTTTCTCTCCCCTCTTCCCCATCTCTCTCCCCGGTGCCACCGGGCCCAGGGAAGCTGTTCTCTGCGGGTGGTCCTCCCCATCACTCATTCTCCATGCAGGGCTGTGTCAGCCTCTGTTGTGAGATGTGCCTCCCATGTTTGGTGTTTTGAGCTGCATAAAGAGATGGAGTCCCCAGCACATGTACGCATCTCTCTCTCTCTCTCCCACCCACTCTGGAATGTACCCCCATGTTTTTTATGTAGAGCTGCGTGAAGAGGAGAAGGTCCCAGCACGTCTCTCTCTCCCCCCCTCCCTCCTTTCCTCTCTCCCACCCACCGTGGGGTGTACCCCCATGTGTTCTATGCCGAGCTGCATGAAGAGGTGGAGGGCTCAGCACAGTGTCTCTCTCTCTCTCTCCCCTCCCTCCCTTCCTCCCACACACCCACCGTGGGGTGTACCCCCGTGTTTTCTATACAGAGCTGCGTGAAGAGGTGAAGGTCCCAGCACTCTCTCTCTCTCATTCCTCCCTCCCTCACTACCTTACTCCCACCCACCCACCCTGGGATGTACCCCAATGTTTTCTATGCAAAGCTGCATGAAGGTGAAAGTCCCAGCTCGTGTTCTCTCTCACTCTCTCCCACCCACTGTGGAATGTACCCCCGTGTTTTCTATGCAGAGCTGCGTGAAGAGGTGAAGGTCCCAGCACACACTCTCCCTCTCTCTCCCTGTCTCCCCCCCCCTCCCTTCCTTGGGGTGTACCCCTATGGTTTCTATGCAGAGCTGCATGAAGGTGGAGGTCCCAGCTCGGGTTCTCTCTCCCCGGTGCCACTGGGCCAAGGGAAGCTGTTCTCTGCGGGTGGTCCTCCCCATCACTCATTCTCCATGCAGGGCTGTGTCAGCCTCTGTTGTGGGATGTGCCCCCATGTTTGGTGTTTTGAGCTGCATAAAGAGATGGAGGCCCCAACACATGTACGCATCTCTCTCTCTCTCTCTCCCACCCACTCTGGAATGTACCCCCATGTTTTTTATGTAGAGCTGCGTGAAGAGGAGAAGGTTCCAGCACGTCTCTCTCTCTCCCCCTCCCTCCTTTCCTCTCTCCCACCCACCGTGGGGTGTACCCCCATGTGTTCTATGCAAAGCTGCATGAAGGTGAAGGTCCCAGCTCGTGTTCTCTCTCACTCTCTCCCACCCACTGTGGAATGTACCCCCGTGTTTTCTATGCAGAGCTGCGTGAAGAGGTGAAGGTCCCAGCACACACTCTCCCTCTCTCTCCCTGTCTCTCCCCCCCCCTCCCTTCCTTGGGGTGTACCCCCATGGTTTCTATGCAGAGCTGCATGAAGGTGGAGGTCCCAGCTCGGGTTCTCTCTCCCCGGTGCCACTGGGCCAAGGGAAGCTGTTCTCTGCGGGTGGTCCTCCCCATCACTCATTCTCCATGCAGGGCTGTGTCAGCCTCTGTTGTGGGATGTGCCCCCATGTTTGGTGTTTTGAGCTGCATAAAGAGATGGAGGCCCCAACACATGTATGCATCTCTCTCTCTCTCTCTCCCACCCACTCTGGAATGTACCCCCATGTTTTTTATGTAGAGCTGCGTGAAGAGGTGAAGGTCCCAGCACGTTTCTCTCTCTCCACCTCCCTCCCTTCCTCCCACACACCCACCGTGGGATATACCCCCATTTTTTCTATGCAGAGCTGCATGAAGAGGTGGAGGTCTCAGCACAGTCTCTCTCTCTCTCTCCCCCTCCCTCCCACACACCCACCGTGGGATGTACCCCCATGTTTTCTATGCAGAGCTGCATGAAGAGGTGGAGGTCTCAGCACAGTCTCTCTCTCTCTCTCCCCCTCCCTCCCACACACCCACCGTGGGGTGTACCCCCATGGTTTCTATGCAGAGCTGCATGAAGAGGTGGAGGTCTCAGCACAGTCTCTCTCTCTCCCCCTCCCTCCCACACACCACCGTGGGGTGTACCCCCATGGTTTCTATGCAGAGCTGCATGAAGAGGTGGAGGTCTCAGCAGTCTCTCTCTCTCTCTCTCCCCCTCCCTCCCACACACCACCGTGGGGTGTACCCCCATGGTTTCTATGCAGAGATGCATGAAGGTGAAGGTCCCAGCAGGTGTTCTCTCTCACTCTCTGTCACCCACTGTGGAATGTACCCCCGTGTTTTCTATGCAGAGCTGCATGAAGGTGGAGGTCCCAGCTCGTGTTCTCTCTCTCCACCTCCCTCCCTTCCTCCCACACACCCACCGTGGGATGTACCCCCATGTTTTCTCTGCAGAGCTGCAACAAGGTGGAGGTCCCAGCTCGTGTTCTCTCTCACTCTCTCCCACCCACTGTGGAATGTACCCCCATGTTTTCTATGCAGAGCTGCATGAAGGTGGAGGTCCCAGCTCGTGTTCTCTCTCACTCTCTCCCACCCACTGTGGAATGTACCCCCATGTTTTCTATGCAGAGCTGCATGAAGGTGGAGGTCCCAGCTCGTGTTCTCTCTCACTCTCTCCCACCCACTGTGGAATGTACCCCCATGTTTTCTATGCAGAGCTGCATGAAGGTGGAGGTCCCAGCTCGTGTTCTCTCTCCCCGGTGCCACTGGGCCCAGGGATGCTGTTCTTTGCGGGTGGTCCTCCCCATCACTCATCCTCCATTCAGGGCTCTGCCAGCCTCTGGGGCCGCAGCCTGCAGTAATGAGGGCCTTGTGCCCGGTCAGCATTGTGTGAGCAGAGAGCCTGGGTGGGAGGGAAGTTTCCCGTAAATTTCCAAAGATATGCTAATATTTTTAATTGGAGACTTTAAGAGACACTGGTGGTGTGCAGGCTGGAGTGATTGGGAGGCGGAGAGAGGAGGCGTAGGCGGTGTACGCTTTAAATGTGTGTCCTTCTGTATCTTGTGCACTTTTGAGCACTTCGTTGTGCAACTGGGGCATACCCTCGGGGAGCGGGCGTGCAAAGGACATCGAGGCACAGACTAGGGGTAGCAGTGCTGTGAAATGCCCCTCTCTGCTCCTTTCTACAGGCACTCCTGGTAATGTTTTTCCCTCCCGCCCCCCTCCCAACTGCACTCACTCATTACTCACTGGCTAGTTCGCTCACAGACTGCCTTTCTTACCCTCTCATGCGTTAAAATGTTACTTCTTGTGCGCTACACCGACAATATTTAAAATAACGTATGGTGACTTTTTTACACCTGCAGGCTAGCTCAAACTGTTCGGTTTCTTCTTTATACTTCCCCTTGCACTCTGTTCCTTAAACTCAATAAAAATGTTGCTCTGCACCCTGCGTCCTGTACGTGCCCGGCTCCAGACGCGACCGGTGCGTGCTCAGATGCTTCCCATGGGTGCCCGGCTCCAGACGCGACCGGTGCGTGCTCAGATGCTTCCCATGGGTGCCCGGCTCCAGACGCGACCGGTGCGTGCTCAGATGCGTCCCATGGGTGCCCAGCCCCAGACGCGACCGGTGCGTGCTCAGATGCGTCCCATGGGTGCCCGGCTCCAGACGCGACCGGTGCGTGCTCAGATGCTTTCCATGGGTGCCCGGCTCCAGACGCGACCGGTGCGTGCTCAGATGCGTCCCGTGGGTGCCCGGCTCCAGACGCGACCGGTGCGTGCTCAGATGCGTCCCATGGGTGCCCAGCCCCAGACGCGACCGGTGCGTGCTCAGATGCGTCCCATGGGTGCCCAGCCCCAGATGCGACCGGTGCGTGCTCATGGCCTCATTTTTGGGGTTTTAGCCCTAGGTCAGCGCAGCAAGACTTGCTGCGCTGCCCTGTGGCAAAAGAAAAGGGCAGGAATGCACCATATATGTTATGTTATGTTATGTTAAGATGACTTGTAGAGCGCGCAGCTGCCCCAGCAACGGGGCGTCCCGGCGCTGAGCAAAATAGAGACTAAACAGCGAGTATCCCTCCTGAGAGAAGACAGGAAGGGCCAGGGAAGACAAGTGGGTCAAAAGAAAGGGGACCTAATGAGGGAACAGATGAGTCTTTAACGCTTTTCGGAAGGTCAGGTAGTTGTCCATGCTCCGGATGTGAGACGGAAGATCATTCCAGAGCTTGGCAGCCAGAACGCGGAACGAGCGACCACCAGCACGGGCCCTCTTCACACGTGGTATAGAGACCAAATGTTTGCCTGGAGAGCGCAGATGACGCGAGGGAGTATAGGTCGAGAGCAGGCCAGATATTATACCAGAGGTATATATTAGATAGCGCATGTCCTTTTACCCTGCGCCGGCGCACAGTGGGCTGCCATGCGCCAACGCAGGCACCTTTGCACCCGGGTGCAAGGGTGCCTGCGTTTGCAGGGGTTATTATTTTTGTGCAGGAAGGGAAACCTTCCTGCACAAAAACAATCACTAGAGCAGGGCCGGACTGGCCATAGCGGGCACCAGGCGTTTCCCTGGTGGGCCGCCAGGGTGGGGGCCAATTTTGGGCCCCTGAGGGGCCGTTTTTGTTACAGGGGCCGTTTTTGCAGCATAACTGCAAAATCGGCCCCTGTAACAAAATCGGCTTAACCGGCCCTGGCAAAGTGCTCGGCCGCACCCCCAACACCCAGGGAGGGCCAGCCGAGCACTTTGCCAGGGCCGGTTTTGGTTCCCAGTCCGGCCCTGCACAAGAGGCTTTTTCCTCTTTCTATGTGTGCTGCAGAATTTCAAGAGGCTTTTTCCTCTCTCTATGTGTGCTGCTTTTCCTCTTTCTATGTGTGCTGCAGCACACATAGAAAGAGGAAAAGCGAGGAGAAATAAAGATATTTCTTCTCGTTGTGCCTCCCTGAGGCATACGTTTTTGGCGGCTGCCTAAGAGTTACGATTTCTTGTAAATCTGGGGCAGTGTCAAAAAGCCATGGATGTTGCTAGGAACACCCCCATTATAATATAATGGGGTAACCCACAATAGTCCACGGACCTGGGTAATGATCGATATAGACAACAGTGGTCCTAGACTTGATTATAATCGAGTTGGGAAGACATTCATTAATTTCAAGAACATATATGGTATATCATAGGGCCATTAATGCAACCCCAGCAACACCCATGGAACGCCCCTTTCACGCAGTTTTCTGCGTGAAAGGGGCACATATTTATAAGGCTATTAAAAACCATGTAACGTGACTTTACGTGGCCTTATAAATATGGCAGTGGCACATTGCGCCACCGGAACGTCAAAAAAGTGATGTTCCGGTGCCGCAATAGTGCCGGTAGGGCCTCATAAATGAGTACCTCGGATACTCAAGTACGGTTAGGCTTAGATCATAGGAACATCAGTAGAACAGCCACCTAGGAAACCTAGAATGAGTCAGTGCACTCTGATAGCCTAGCCCAGGCCACCTTAAGCTAGATGTGTGTCAGGGTAGGAACTTCAGTATCGCAAGTAGCACTCCTCCCAAAACCTTGGCATCTTTGCCCTCCCAAAGTCTGTGCACCTATGGAAATGAAGGGGAGTGTACAGGTCAGCCCCTGGGCCCTACTGTAAATCCCGTCTTCCTCTTCAGCTGGTGGGACCCACAAGCAAATGTATCAATTAGGGAGGAGCAGCTGGCAACTGTCTGCGTGAAGGAAAGAGCGGAGGCAATGACTATCACCCCCGCCTAATGTAAGATTCTTCAAAATCTAAAATCTCTCTAACAGATTACCTTTTTTAATTCTCTGACTGATCCAATTTATGTTACCGCACAAAGAGGCACTCACATGCACACAACATAGGCATGCAAACACACGTGCCGACACACATACACGTTCCACAGCTCTCTTCTTCTCACACACAACCCAAAACTCTGCAATCGATATATTATAGACAGCCATTGGCACACGCACCCAACACACCACCTGTAAACAATATTTGGCCTCTCATCAGATATGCAGCTGCATTCTACATCCAGCAATAACACCACACTCTGTCATTTCATTCCTAATTGAAAATGTTCATACTCAGAGAGCAAGCGCTAATCAGAACCCCCTCACCACCATGTGTACAACCTAACACAAAAACAATTCACGTGAAAAAGAGCTGTCAAATCGATGGCAGTGTCACATCTCATACCAACATACACCCTAAAACACAGAGATGAGGTAAGCATAAACACACCACACGATCGCACCATTGCATCATAAATCAATTGCCTCGGTTGTGATGCATGGATAAAAAGCACTGTACTGTAGCCGAGCAAAAAACAACTGATCCCTCCCAATAGAGAAAGACAAATGGAAAGTCCTCCAGCACAGCCATGGGCATAAAACACCACAGAGCTCTTTCTAGATTTAACTTTACTTTCTTACCAAATTATACAGACATTTGGCATCTTGACACGTACAAACCCTTTTCTAAAAACACAACCACATGACAACCAAAGAAGCCATGCTTTCGAAGGAGTTTGCTCCAGGCTGACTGATAGACTTGACACACCTGTACGAAAGGGCTCTCACACTAAGAATGTATTATGAGGTCACAATAATGGTCGTTGGTGCTATATAAAAGCAGATAATATCACATAACTGCATAATATAACATAATAAAGCATTACAACTTTGACACAGAATGGAGCAGGGCTGAGAGTATAGGTGACGTGCAGAGCGGTATGCAGCTGCAGAGAGGGTACCCTCTGATACCCTAATATTACAACACAGGTCACCATTCAGTTCAGGGACAGGCTTGAGTACATGTGACTCAGTGAGCACTTTATACAGTAAGTGCCTGGCTTTCATGTCTGTTATCTTGCGTTATTGGCATTATGGTGGCATCAAAGTTATGATTCTGGGTGCCCTGTCGTGCTTATCGGCAGTCAAAAGCAGGAGATTCAACCAGGATGACCACGAGTGGGTCTATACGGATGCGATTTTAGAAGTGAGGTGAGCTCTCACACATAACATCAAAGAGGAACTGAGCATCCCCATGCTAACGAAAGGGAATAGTGAGTTGCACATTTTCATATTAACAAAAGAAAATGGGGCGACTAATTGGGGCCAATCAGGAGGATCATGAAATGACCAAAGGGAGCGAGTGTTTGAATCACGATACGAATCTCGAAAACTAGGGTGTCTCCTATTTGCCCTGAGGAAGACCCAAATGCGTGCATACTATAAATGGGTAGAAACGCCAACAGAAAATAAGATTTGGCTTGCACTTCATGGCTGTGTTGGGAGAGAAGTGGAGGCATTATATTTTCATGTCCGAGTTGACAGAATTCTGAGACTTTGTATCCAGGCCTGATAACAACTCAAAGTGAAACATTGCTCCGTTTTGCTGTATTTTACTCATGCGCCTCTATACACTGCACAAGCACTTTTCTCTGTCACTGCGCAAGAAGAACCTTGCTGGAATCACATTGTTGATGAAATAACATAATTTACTCTAAGACAATATATACTTTATATATGGGACAAGCCCCCCAGACTTGTGTGTTTTTGATGTAACTAATATGTTTTCAATGGAACTAATAGGTTGTTGAGAGGATTACACAACCTCCTATGAAATATGTATTAATATCAATAACCATTCCAATAGAACCACTTATGCCTTTGTAATGATCTGGAAGAACCATCAATCAATCCTGACATATTTGTTCGTGTGCAATTGCTTGAAGTTGACAGTACATTGAATGGAAGTTTACAAGGGGTTTGTGAGATTAGAGTGAAATCAAAAATGAGTTTCAGTTGTGAAGATATCAGCAACTTCACAAGACTTTTCTGTTGTTTTTTTTTCCTCAGGATTGTTTTGTCTGATGACTAGCTGGAGGAAAGTGCTTTTTAAATCTGCCTCAGGCTCCTGCAGATAATTTTGATACTCATTTAGTCCACATGTATGGCTCTAGTCTAGAGTGTACTCGTGGCGTGGTCCCTGCCTAGCCCTGAATCTAGGGCTGGGCGGAGCTTGCCAAGTTGTACTCCGCGGAATTCTGCCAAGTTGTCGAAAAAATCTGCAAAATTCCACGAGCAGGCAGAGTACTTGAATGCCCGCCCCCATGATCCACTGTTGCCTATATTGGGCAGTGCCAGTGATGTAATCAGGTGTACAGGGTGACGGGGCTTGTCTTGAACACCTTGCCGTCGCCGAAGGCACTGTCACCCAGCTCACCAACAATGATGTTCGTCTGGTGGTGATGACGGCAGGGAGGTGGCACTAACCAACCAACATGGGCAGAGCCGGCGTCTCACTGCTCACTACAAACGCAAACCTACACAGTCCGATGGAGTAGAAGGAGGTCACAGTAGAGGTCAGCTGGCTGAGGCGGCCCCTCAGCGCCAGTAACCGACCAGCCAGCTCAAGTCTCAAGGTCCCTCCGGAAAGGGCGACAGTAGACTCCCTCCTCTTGCAGCTTCAACCAGGGGAGCTAGTCTACGCATGGTTGAGCAGTGAACGTGTCATGGTTACGACCATCTTAGGGTCAGGTAACCCTATTAGTAACTATACGTTAATAATAGGGTTGCCTGACCCTAGGATGGTCGCAACCCTATTAGTAACTATAAGTTACTAATTGGGTTGCCTGACCCTATGATGGTCGTCACCGTGACACGTTTACTTCCCACCCGTGCGCAGAGTAGCTCGAAGCTTTCCTGGTTGAAGACAGATCATAGCAGTTGCGCACCGAGCCTGATCCTGTAAATAATATCGGCAGAGCAAGCTGGTGTGTGTCTGTTAATAAACACGAGTACACACACATGCATGGTGAGGGACATGGAGGTGCTCACAGACAAAGGTTTGCACGCGTGCACACAGGTGTATACCTACGCACGCAGGATCCTCTTTCGCTGATTCACCCCGCAAACCTACAGAATGCAGCACATTGACTTAATTAGGATCTCCGCTCTAAAAAACGGGGAGTGAAGGTGACATTCCAGAAGGGCCTGTTTGTAAAAGCGCCTCAGGCTGCCTAGGGACACAGCGTTTAACTTTGCACTGGTTGAGTGCTATTCCAGCCAGAAGCACGAGGCCAGACACAGACGCCACTCAAGGATAGAAGGCAAAGCTGAACCGAGAATAGCAGTTTTCGGCAACCGTTAGTCAGGCAGCGTGGAACATCGACCCTGCCCCTTTAAGGTTCAGGTATATGGACGTAGCTGGTGCAAGGGTGTTTGCTACTCTGGGTCAAGTGACATTTTATACGCACCTTGGAGGGTTTGGTGGAGAGGAAAAAGAAATAATTTGGTACTCTAGGGGAAACATGGTGAACTCTGCTCCGCTGGCGGTAGGCAGAGTTTTGCGCTGAACTCCTCACTCCAAACAGAGCATGGAGTGGCAAAACTCTGCAAGCTCTGTCGGCGGAGCGGAGTTTGCCGCCCACCCGTAGTCTAGATAGATGCTGATGTTCTTCCCCAGCCTGGCTTTGCTTTGCCAGACTATGCCTGTTTCATTCCTTTCCATTTGAAACTTCTCACGCTTTAAAGGCAGATCAGGGGATGAAAGAAAGCTTTGAAAAAAGGGACAGAATTTTTCCCTAAAAGGCAGTCTATCAAGTAGGGTAGAACATAACTTCTGGATAGAGGAAGAAAGAGCATTTGGGAGAGAGGCAAGAAGATTCCAGAGCTTCGCTAGAGAGAACATAAATTTGTGATTTAGTCCAAAGATTTGAAAGAGGAGAACAGAACATCAGTGCTAAAGAGAACAGAGTTGTGAGAGAAAATAATGTAGACTTTGGTTCAGAGCGAAACTTAACTTTGAGACAAAGAACAAATGAGATTTGGGATGGTGAAGCACAGACCATTAGGGAATAACACTGGAGTAATGACGATAACAGAGCTTTCTATGAAATAGATCAGAACTTCAGGACAAAAGAGAGCAGAACTTCAGGACAGAGAATGCACTTTCGTCGAGAATAAAAATCTGGGATAAAGCATCATAGAAATTTGCAGGGGAGAATGGAACTTTGGGGCAACAGAACCTTGATAAAGGTAAGGATAGAGATACGGGTCATAGGAGAACAAAGTTCGAAACACAGGAGAGCAGATCTTTGGGGTATCAGAGAACAAAGCATTTCGACTGTGCAGAATAGGACTTTGAGGTGTAAGAAATCAAACCTGTGAGGTATCGGAGATCAGTACTGTGGGACAGAAGTCAAACAAAATGGGACAAAGTTAACAGATCTTTGGGGCAGGGAAGAAGTGTGGTACAACAGACCCTTGGTACAAAGGTAAAAGAGCTATGGGACAGAGGAGAACAGTCTTTTGGGACAGAATAGAACAGAACTGTGGGGTGAGGGGAATAGAGCTTTTGTAGAGGAGTGCAGAGCTGTGGGGCAGAGGAAAAATAGCTATGGGACAGAGGAGAACACATGTGAGAGAGAGAACAAATCTGTGTGAGAGGAGGACAGAGCTGTGAGGCAGGCGAGAACACAGGGGTGTGATGAATGGACAAAACTCACTGGACAGAGGAGAACGGGGCTGTAGGATAGAGGAGATTAAAGCTGTGGGACAGAGGAGAATAGAGCAGTGAGGCAGAGGCGAACAAAGCTGTAGGACAGAGGAGAACAAAGCTGTGAGACAGAGGATTAAATAACTGACGGACAGAGTGGGACAAAGCTCTGAAATGACAAGATGCTAAGGCTCCCATGCACATGGCAAGCTCTCCAGGCACTGACTCTGGGTTGCTTTGACCACACTGTGGCAACTGCCTTACTCTCACTACTATCACAAGGGGATGGGGCAGCTAGGGCTAATTGTCCTTTGCTCCTCCTAAACCAGTACCAGCACTTCAGCTCACAACAACAGACGAACAGCGATATGTAGCTGATGTTAAACTTAGGAAACTCTGCCCTGGCGGATGTTATGATTTAAGCCATCAGAAAGAGATGCTTTGAAAGGGGTTTGTAAAGCAAATTTTGGAGGCTATTCCCTCTGGAGAGCATCCTACAGATTGTGCACGTATTGCCAATTGCACCGCAGGGGGTCAATGACACATCTGTGTTTTAAAAAAATAATATTGTGCCTCACTACACAAACTGTTTTTGTCACATACCTAGGGGCCTATTTACAAACTACATATTGTAGTATGT
This sequence comes from Calotriton arnoldi, assembly GCA_963921515.1. Classification (NCBI taxonomy): domain Eukaryota; kingdom Metazoa; phylum Chordata; class Amphibia; order Caudata; family Salamandridae; genus Calotriton; species Calotriton arnoldi. Next base: position 665,102 of record CAWUFW010008375.1, on the reverse strand, counting down.
AAAATAGTACTAAAGTATTACTAATTACCAGTGCTTAATTTGTAAACAAAATAAGTGCCAGGCCCTCCTCAGGAGGATGCTGCAACTTGCACCACCCACTGCCCCCTCCAGTGCTGCCAATGACGGCACCAACACAACTACTAACCAACACACAGGTGTGACAGTCTAGACGGTTGCAGTCTCCCAAAGGTATAAGAATAGTTTGGGCGGCAGGTATTAGTCATTTTTAATGTATATTAGTTTTTATTGTATATTGAATTAGTTAACAACTGTTGTGCTCATCTCTAAATCATACAAACAGCGCTACCATGTGGCAGACTGTCAGCAGTGCCAGTGTTGACAATTAAGTGCCGGTGCCGAGCACCGGAAACCACTGGCTCAAACTAAGCACTGCTACTCACATACTACAAAATACTATTCCACTTCTCCCTCTCTTATCATTTCTTTACAGAGGTCCCCGCCGCTGTGGAGAGCTCCATGCACACAGGTATTAATTTTGTAGTAAATGTGGCAGGGATAGGGTGATAGGAAATGGGAAATACTGACTCTTAAATGGGAGGGGCTTAGAGAGATTAAAGTAAGGGTTTAGAGAGGGATGTGCTAATACAAATACACATCCACAAATGAGTAAGACCATTGCTGTTCACAACTAACTTTACTTCTAAAGTTACTACAGTGAGAAAGATAACAAAATAGGCTCAACTGTACTCCAGCCCAGCCTTGGAATTAGTCAAGCATCACACACACAACTCACTGTTACTGCAATACACTTCAATAGAAAATAATGGAGGAGCAAAATAACAATAGGGCAACATAGGAAATTAATTTTTCTATTTTTAGTCAATTTAAGTTATTTAAAAAAAAATCCCTCTCAGTCACAGCTTGCACGTTGATTTGTTTCTGGGTATTCCTGTGGTTCATAGATAAGTAATACCACTGCATATTAGGGGTGGATGTGCATCTGGGGGATGATATCTTAAACATACTTACTCATTACTCACGAAAATACAATGGATACACGTGACCTTTGTAGGAACTGCCTGCATGTATACATGATGCAGTACATCAGATACCCACAAGGGTCATGTTCGCGCTATATAAAACTTTCTAAATAAAATAAATAAATTTAGACTAGAAGCACATTTTAAAAGCCCCACACACATCCGTTGCAGGTGATGCTTTGTATGCTCTCTTGCACCCTATCTCCTCACACCCTCCAGACGTCCGACCATACTATCTAAACACAAGTACACAATAATGCACACTTCACTTCAAAATAGTTTATTTTGGAACACAATTCCTTAAAAACACACACACATAATACAGTGCATCAGCAAAAATAATTTAAACAATAAAATATGCTTAAAAACGCTCAGATACACACACTTATGAGCCATCCTTGAACAAACGTTTCATATCCTTAAGTCATGATTCAGATGTTTTGACTGTACAGGGGTGAGGATGAGTTCTGTTGTACTCCCCATAAGTAGTGTTCAAAATAATAGTATTGCACAACATCGCCATGCAACAGTGCTTACATATAGACCTTACCAATGTTCTACAGCCACATTCAGGTTCCTAGTGTGGGGCACAGAACAGAGGTCAGGGTAGTTCACTCATTTTTCATTTGAACTGTTGGCTTGGTTTTTGCATTTATGTGGTTGGTCAGCACTGAGTTAATGTGGAACTAAATCACTGGTGAATAAATAATATCATGAGACAACACAGTTTTGTTATGTTATGTTAAAAATACTTATAAAGCGCCCGTACACCACACGGTTTGTTGGTGCTGAGGTCGAGGGAGTCCTGCCGCTAAGTGATTCATTCATAAACCTGGTGAAATAGCCAGGTCTTTAAAAGTTTCCTAAATTGAGGGTATGATGTCATCGATCTAATGTCCAGAGGAAGAGAGTTCCAAAACTGAGGGTCTAGGACCGCAAATCTTAGTCCCCCAATTTCTTGTGTTTAGTGGATGGAGTAGCTAAGAGATTCAGATGGGAAGACCTAAGATCCCGAGTGGGGATATATCTCTGGACCCGAGTAGATAGAAATACTGGGCAGTTGCCATGAAGCGCTTTAAAGATGAGACATCCCAACTTGAATGCACTGCGTTCGACTACCGGTAGCCAATGCAACTTTTTCATAAGAGGGGTAACATGCTGCAATCTTGGATGACGATAGATTAGTCTAGCAGCCTGGTTTTGCACCAGTTGCAGTCTTTTTGATTGACATGCCGGTATGCCAAAGTAAAGTGAGGTAGCGTAGTCAATGTGAGAGATGACGAAGGCTAAGACAACTTGGGTACAGGGGTGAGAAATCTGCTGATCTTCCGGAGCTGAAAGAAGCAGGTAGAGAACACCGTCCCAATCTGGGATTTCATAGACAGATCGCAGTCAATTGGGATGCCAAGGCTTTTAGTTGATCTTGATGGTAGAGGTGGGTTTTAACTCAGTCGGCCAAAAATTTCAGGGGTTTGAGGACCCTCCAATTAGGATCAGTTCAGTTTTGTCTGGGTTTAATTTCAGGTGGTTACTGCTCATCCAGCTACTTATATGTCGCATGGTGGTTTGAAAATAAGAAATGGAGGCGGCAGACTTGTCGATGTCAAAGATCAATTGAAGATCGTCAGCATAGTTGAAAGTGCACACCTTCCTTTCACCTAAGGATTGAATTAGAGGATCCAGGTACAAATTAAAAAGGCGCGGTGACAGAGAGGAGCCCTGTGGCACCCCACATGTCAATTTGACTTTAGAGGTAGAAAATTGGGCGAGGCGAACAGCTTGAGTGTGATCATCTAGGAAAGACGTAAGCCACTTAAGGACCAGACCCTGTATCCCTGAGTAACTGACACGGTCCACCAAGAGTTCATGATCAACCGTGTCGAACGCAGCGGAGAGATCGAGAAGCACCAGGGCCTGCCTAGTGCCCTTGTCTGCCCCTTTCCTTTAGCTCATCTAGAACCATCAAGATGACTGTCTCTGTGGAATGGGAAGGTCGAAAGCCCACCTGATGCGTTTCGAGAAAGTGAGACTGTTCGATAAAGGAGCAGAGGCAATTTGCAACGTGAGCTTCCAAGACCTTGGCTAAGAAGGGGAGTAAGGAAATGGGACGATAATTCGTAAGGGCTAGAGGATCTGCCCCTAATTTCTTCATGATGGGAACTATTTCTGCTTCTTTAAATGCTTTGGGAACCGCCCCCCTGAGTGAGGGAGTTGTTCAATAGCGAGAGAGGAGGGTGGGCACAAGTGAGGAAAGCTTCCCTTAAGATGTGTGGGGGGCAACATTCTGCCAGAGAACCAGATCTGACCTTCATTAGAAGGTTCAAAAAAACTTCTCTGCTGATAGTAGGGAACTGCTCCAGGGAGTGAGAGTTCCTGAGAGTAGTTGGATGAGCTGTAGGGTTGGAGTGAGCAGGTATACTGGTCTTGGTGGTAATGATTTTTTCAATGCAAAAAGTGTTTAGTGAGTCACATAGTGCTTGAGTAGGGGCTGGTTCACCATGAGTCTGTCTGGTTTGGATAGCTCAGCAACAATTGCAAAGATTTCTTTAGATTTATTTGTAAAACTCAATATTTTGTTGAAAAAATAGGTTGCCTTGGTTTGTAAAATAGCATTTTTATACTGTTTGAGTTGGGTTTGATAGATGTCTTTTTTTTCTGGAGAGTAATTTCGTCTCCAGTCAAGGTCAGTGCGGCGTAGGGCACGTTTTTTTAGTTTTAGATCTTCTGAAAACCATCGTTAAGCGTCGTGGTGTCTAGCTGTATTGACTTTCCTGAAGGGGCATGACTATCACTAGCGGCCACTAACCAAGATTTAATGCTTTCTTCATGTCTGTTGATCAAGAACTGTTCAGACGGCGCCGTAATTACCAGCAGATTGCAAAAGGCAATGATGTTGGATCGACTCCAATTCCTCACCATGAGACTCGCCTTAGCTTGAGATTTGGCTAAAGACAGATTGGTGAGGGAAAATTTAATAAAATATTGGTCGGACCAGGTACATGGAGAGACCGTCAAATTAGATACCGTCAGGTTGGACGTCCAGACTTGATCAAGGGCGTGGCCTTTGATATGAGTGGGAGCTATCACATGTTGAACACAATTCAGTCCATTGAATAAGTCAGTCAACTCAGATGAGCTTGTGCCACCCATCTCATCGTTAGCCCAATAATTGAAATCCCCAATTAGTAGGATTTTGGCGTAGTTGACTACTAGGTGGGATATTTTTTCACCCAGCTGTTGGGGGAAAAGCGGCATATTATAAGGGGGTCTGTAGATTAGCACACAATTCAGGGGAGTGTGAGGGGAGTCAAGTTTAATGATTAAACTGTCAATTGAAGTGATGTCTAAAGCAGCGAAGGAAGTAAACTTTAATTTTTGATGAATTATAGCCGTTACCCCTCCCCCTGTCTTCCCGGGGGCCCTGTTAGTTTGAAGAATGTAATATTTACTAGGGAGTGCAGCTAGAATGTCCGGGGTAGACTCTACGGAGAGCCAAGTTTCGGTTAGAAAAAGTATGTCTGGTTTGTCCGAGTCCAGAAACTGAAATAGATCCAGTTGGTTTTTAACCAGGGAGCAAGTATTCAAGTAGGTAACTGTGAATTCAGTCGTCCTGTACCTGTGGTGTTTATGAATGGTGCCTTCACCTCCGTAATTACCTTGCCTATAGAGGTTATCTGGACTAGGAGGCCAGTGAATAAGTTCAGGAACGTGCTCTCTGTATTTCATAATTCCAAGATCGACTAGTTTTGAATGAGTAGTAGGTTTAAGTATATGAGCAAGACCACTGACTCATTGTCAGTGAAATTGCTCTCCCTCCCTCGCAGCTCCACCATTAAGTGAGGCCTTCACCCAAGCCCCTGCACTCTCGAGTGTTGGTGTTCGAGGCCCTCTTCCACCCGCAGGTTTTACCTGCGCCTCATCCCTGGTGGTCCATTAGACCTCTGTCTCCTTTCTCTCACTCCACTTTTTCTCTCCGTTTTCACTCATTTTTCCCTCATTTCAATCTCCCCCTTTCACTCTCCTTCTGTGTCTTTCCTCCGTTTTCACTCGTTTTTTCCCTCATTTCAATCTCCCCCTTTCACTCTTCTTCTGTGTCTTTCCTCCGCTTTCACTCGTTTTTCCCTCATTTCAATCTCCCCCTTTCGCTCTCCTTCTGTGTCTTTCCTCCACTTTTCTTGCACTTTTCTGCCCTATTCCACTCTTTCTTCTTTTTTCGGCCCTTTTCCACCCGTTTTTTCCCCGCTGCTGCTGCCCCCGCGGCCCCTCCCCCCCTGCACGACCGGCCCATTCCAGTTCCCCTCCCCGCTCCCGCCTCCCAGCTGTCCAGCCCTCCCCGACCCCTACTTAATGTCGGCCGCTTCGGGGACAGGCGAGCAAGACCACTGACTCATTGTCAGTGAATTTGCTCTCCCTCCCTCGCAGCTCCACCATTAAGTGAGGCCTTCATCCGAGCCCCTGCACTCTCAAGTGTTGGTGTTCGAGGCCCTCCTCCACCCGCAGGTTTTACCTGCGCCTCATCCCTGGTGGTCCAGTGGACCTCTGTCTCCTTTCTCTCGCTCCGCTTTTTCTCTCCGTTTTCACTCGTTTTCCCCTTATTTCAATCTCCCCCTTTCACTCTCCTTCTGTGTCTTTCCTCCGCTTTCACTCGTTTTTCCCTCATTTCAATTTCCCCCTTTCACTCTCCTTCTGTGTCTTTCCTCCACTTTTCTTGCACTTTTTCTGCCCTATTCCACTCTTTCCTCTTTTTTTCGGCCCTTTTCTGCCCGTTTTTTCCTTGCCGCTGCTGCCCCCGCGGCCCTTCCCCCCCTGCACGACCAGCCCATTCCAGTTCCCCTCCCCGCTCCCGCCTCCCAGCTGTCCAGCCCTCCCCGACCCCTACTTAATGGCGGCCGCGCTCAGTGGGCGCGCTGCTGGTGCACCGATGGCGCGCCAAAGGCAAGCCCGTCTGCGCCCGTCCGCGACCCAACCGCGACCAGCGCCAGGAACCCTGGACCTCCGCACCGCCAACGCTACGACCCAGCGGCACTCAACCCAGGCCGCACCAACAACTGCAAGCTAGCGTCACCGGCCGACACCCACGGACCCTTCAGCTGCCACCGCTGCTGGCACACCTACAGCACCGCCAAGAACACGGACCCAGCACAACCCACCCACAAGAACACAACGAACCGAAGACCCTGCAATGCATCCTCCTCAACGTCCGATCCCTCCACAAACACGCCACCGAAATCTGGGACCTCCTCGACAGCACCACCCCGGACGTAGCGTTCTTCACCGAAACCTGGACCAACACCACCTCGGGAACGGACATCGCCATCGCCATTCCCCAAGGATACAAGATCTCCAGGAAGGACCGCCCCACCCGCCCGGGTGGAGGAATCGCCATCATCCACAAATCCACCCTCCGCCTGAGCACACTCCCTGACAAGCCCACAGACCTGATGGAACACCTTCACTTCAAGATACTTGCCAGCCCTACCACCACCTTCCGAGGAACCCTCATCTACCGACCCCCTGGACACCGCGAACCTTTCGCCAACTCCATCACGGACATCATCTCCCCGCATGCCATCGCATCCACCAACTACACCTTGCTGGGAGACCTCAACTTCCACCTCGACAACCAACTGGACACCAACACCACATCCCTCCTGGACAACCTCCACAACATTGGACTCCGCCAGATCATGACCGAACCCACGCACTCAGCAGGACACACCCTCGACCCCCTCTTCACAACAGGAAACTCCATCACCTTCAGCCACACCACCGAACTCCCATGGACTGATCATCGATGCGTCCACTTCACCTTCAGAACACCCACCATCCACAGATACCAGCACCTGCTCCCACGAAGAAACTGTACCAGAATCACGGACGACCAGCTCACCTCCTCACTCAGCAACTCCACCCCAACCATCGCGGAAAACGATGACATCAACACCGCAGCCCGAACCCTGCACAGATGGATCTCCGACAGCACCAACACCATAGCCCCCCTCAAGAAAAACAACAACACCCACATCAAGAAACCCAGATGGTTTACCACCGAACTTCGAGAGTCCAGACGCACTTGCCGCCGACTCGAAAAGGCCTGGAGGAACACCAAATCCACAGAAGCCCACAACAACTTCAGAGCCGCCACCAATGCCCACCACCAACTCATCAGAAAAACGAGGAAAAAAGCGATTGAAGACAGAATCTCCACACACGCGCTCAACAGCAAAGAACTCTTCAACATCATCAAGGAGTTCACCCAACCCACCAGCGAGTCTACTGACATCCCTCCCTCACAAGACCTCTGCGACAAACTCAGCACCTTTTTCCACCACAAAATCAAGAGCATCTACGACAACTTCGACAAAGACAACCAACACACGGAACCCTCACCAACCACCCCCGACACCCTGAAGCCAGCGATTGAGAACTGGACAGCCCTCACCACCGAAGACACACTGAAGACAATAAAGTCAATCCATTCCGGGGCCCCCACGGACCCCTGCCCCACCACATCTTCAACAGAGCCGCCGACACCATCGCACCCATGCTCCGCCACACCATCAACCGCTCCCTGGCGAAAGCCTTGTTCCCCGACAACTGGAAACACGCCGAGGTCAACCCCCTCCTGAAGAAACCCTCGGCGGACCCCACCGACCTCAAAAACTACAGACCCATCTCCCTGCTCCCGTTCCCAGCGAAAGTCATCGAGAAAGCCATCAACAGCCAACTCGCCACATTCATCGAAGAGCACAACATCCTCGACTCCTCCCAATCCGGCTTCAGAAAAAATCACAGTACGGAAACCGCCCTCCTCGCCGCAACAGATGACATCCGCACCCTACTGGACAAAGGAGAAACAGTAGCCCTCATCCTTTTCGACCTCTCAGCGGTGTTCGACACAGTCTCTCACTGCACTCTAATACGCAGACTCCACGACGCAGGGATCCAGGACAAGGCCCTCGACTGGATCCGCTCCTTCCTCTCCGGCAGAACGCAGCGGGTCAGACTCCCCCCTTTCCTCTCGGACCCTACACCAACCACCTGCGGAGTCCCCCAGGGGTCCTCCCTCAGCCCTACGCTCTTCAACGTCTACATGGCTCTGCTCGCCCACATTGTCAGAACCTACGGACTCAACATTGTGTCATACGCAGAAGACACCCAACTCATCCTCTCCCTATCCAACAAACCCAACACCGCCAGACACAACTTTCGAGAAGGCATGGAAGCCGTCCCCAAATGGATGAAAAACAGCTGCCTACAACTAAACACCAACAAAACAGAAGTACTCATCATGGGCCCAAACCCCGACGCCTGGACCGACACCTGGTGGCCCCCCGCCCTCAGAAGCCCGCCCGCCCACCCCCACATACCACGCACGCAACCTGGGAATCATCCTGGACTCCGAGCTCAAAATGGACCGCCAGATCAACTCCGTCTCGTCCTCCTGCTTCCACACCCTCTGCCTCCTACGTAAGACCTTCAAATGGATCCCCCTCGAACACAGAAAGACCGTCACTCACGCCCTGGTCACCAGCAGACTCGACTACGGCAACGCACTCTACGCCAGAATAAATAAAAACCTCACCCGCAAGCTACAGAACATCCAGAACGCCGCCGCAAGACTGGTCCTCAACCTGCCAAGACACTGCCACATCTCCCAGCACCTGCGCACACTCCACTGGCTCCCCATCGAGGCTAGAGTCACCTTCAAGATGCTCACCCACGCACACAAGGCCCTCCACGACACCGGACCAGCATACCTGAACAGCCGACTCAAATTCCACGCACCACAAAGGACCCTACGATCAGCCCAGCTCTCCTACGTCGTGGTCCCCCGCACCAGAAAGACCAGATCGGGTGGCCGCTCCTTCTCCTTCTTCGCGGCCAGAGCCTGGAACGCCCTTCCACTCCACCTCAGACAGACAACATCGCTCCCCATCTTCGCAAGAAACCTCAAAACCTGGCTCTTCGACAGACCCCCTCCTTGATGGACTGGAACCTGCACCCCCTCCCCCCCACCCCCAGCGCCTTGAGACCCTTACGTGTGAGTAGTCGTGCTCAACAAACGCCTGATTGATTGATTGATTGATATATGATCATTAGCGTACAAGCGTTTTAAATTGTGTGGGGAATAACTTAAAATTTGAGCATAGTGGCTGGCCCCTGGCCCCGGACGGGCGCAGACGGGCGCAGACGGGCTCGCCGAAGGCAGGCCATTGGCTCGCTCACTGCACACGTCCGCTGCGTTCCCCCGCTGCGGCCTGCATTTTATGGCCGAGTACAGGAGCTAGCTCCGCCCCCTCCCACTGTGATTGGTTCCCCATAGGGGGTTAGTGGGAGAGTATATCCAGTGTTTCAACCCGACACCGGTAGGGAAAAGATGCCAGGCGCGAAGCGTTTAAGTAAGTCAGGTTCGAAGTCAATACAGTAGTGCTAAGTGCAAAGTTAAAAAAATTAGAAAAGCAGTTTAAAAGCAATAATGCTAAACAACAAAGCGGCAGCAATACCTAAAGTAGGCGCTCCCGCGCTGCTGCCAGCATTTTATGGCCGAGTACAGGAGCTAGCTCTGCCCCCTCCCACTGTGATTGGTTCCTCATAGGGGGTTAGAGGGAGAGTATATCCGGTGTTTCAACCCGACACCAGTAGGGAAAAGATGCCAGGCGCGAAGCGTTTAAGTAAATCAAGTTCAAATTCAATACAGCAGTGCAAAGTGCAAAGTTTAAAAAGTTAGAAAAGCAGTTTAAAAGCAATAATGGTAAACAACAAAGGGCAGCCATACCTAAAGTTTTACTAACAAAATGTCATGATCAAACATGCTATGCTCTATTTAGCATTACATTTACACTTTACTTTCCTAATCATTGTAATACTTTTACCTTTGAACGCTAACATTAAAAAATCAACCACATAGTATGTACACGTGTTTACACATGCAATTTAACACCTTAATAGGTTTGTTTACGTCATGCCAAAAATCACTCCCTATATAAATATTTGTCTTTCCCTAATGTTTTGAACTTTTTCTGAATGCAGTGGGTCCCCTCTCCATGTAGAGCCATACTACTGAATGCAGAGGTCCCCACCCTGCATACAGGATGCACACCTCTGGTCTCAGGGCAGACTTCTCTACATACAGCAAAAAAGAGGAAATTACATACAGGAACGAGAAGTCATCCATGGTTGGTTATTCTGAGCCATCCACTCACCACAACACCATTTGCTGCTCATTAAATTCAGCCAGTTAACCAACACTTCAGTTTTAATTGGTGTAGAAGCCCTTTCTTGTAGACTGTTGCTGCTGCCCACGTCACCTTCCTTGCCCCCACTGCCCTGGTATTCTAATGTTTTCCCAAGCATTATAGTGATGGAGCAAGGACTCACAAATGAGACTTGCTCGAATACAATCTCCTCACAGTATTTAATTTATTAATTTTGTATTGTGTATATTAACTTTGCATACACTACATGAATAGCAAGGAAGCTTGCTTATGTGTTCTAACTAACAAGTAACGCTTGTCTTTTTCTAAAACGGCCGCTAAAGCGCGGGAACTTCACTGCGCATGTCTCAACCATATCACGTGTTGTGATGTCTTTCTTTGCTTGGTGGGAAATTTCTGCTTCTGCGCAGTGTGTATTAAAATGGCTGCTTGATGTTTTCACATGCTTCAGCTTGCTCTTGTCTTATTATTAAATTGTCGTTTTCTTAACGCTACTAATGCGGGATAGATTTATAAGTAAATGGGGATAGAATAGAAAGAGTGGGTATACAGTGAAACATTTTATTTGTGATTTTAATATTTCCTTCTTTGACTTTTATTAGTTCGTAAACTTGGGCCTGGGGTTGGTGATCTGAAACTCGAGAAACAATGATTCTGCGCATGTGCCCTACTTGGCTGCCAATGAATAAGGATGAAGTCAACCTGGACGTCGTCCAAGGCCATGACCTGATGGCCGAAGCTGCTGTGCTCTTGCCTTTCCTGTTGAAAATTGAAACTTTGAATATGAAGAATATATAACATTTGTCGTGAGACGGGTGGGAAATAAAGCAAATGTATTAAATTGGATGGGCGGTAGTTTAAAGACAATGGGCTTCAGAATTCGAACCAAATCAATATGGTGTGAGGATCAACCCCCTGTTCCTGTCCAATCAGAAGTAGTGGTCCCATATTTTAGCAACATTAATGGGAGGTACATGGGCGTAGAAGGGTATAATAGAATATAACATTAGTTAATTAGTTAGAGCAGGCGTTCAAGAAGGAAATGCTGCAAGAGAGCAGAGAACCAGAGAGAACAAGCGTAGTTGTTTCTAGCTTCTAGCTCCAGACTCCCAAGCTGATCGATTGCAGACTGAACCGCTGTCCAGAGAGGTCCTGAGGAGGGGGCGGCGGAGTCCATTAGAAGGAAGGCACGGGAGAATCAAGGAGAAGCCGAGTATCAGAGAGGGGAACGACGCAGGCGTCGTTGTAGAGAGGTCACCGGTCCTGTCCTGATCCTAGAGGAGGTCTTTGCTCTTCATCCTTCCAAGGGTCCTAATCCTTTCCAACTCCTTGGCCAAGGGGTTTGGTTCTCGCACTTAGGTAAATATAAATGCAACCTTTAGTTGCGCTGCTGTCTCTATCTTCTCCTTTCTGAGGGACCGTCATTAATCAAAAATTATTATTCTATGCTTCATCCTTGATGTGCGATTAAGTACCATGTGGCTCTGTATTTTACTCTGCTAAATCTTTAGATAAACATTTTAAAACTTCCTGACTCAGTGGTTATTTCAGGATTATGTACTATAATGAATGTTCCTCATTTTAAACTTCCCAATTAGCAAAGGATTCATTGGTAAGTCATTACTCTTCAATCGGAAGGTAATTGGTAGCAGGGATTTTGATAAAGAGTAACAACTGACAACCCCAGCGTAAGTATTAGCGTAGTATGAATGTATGGGCCCAAGTGAGTTTCTAGTGTATGGATGCTGTTTGCTAATATCGCGCTGGATCAGTTTTCTGGTAATCAGAGGATGGTTGTACTTTGTTAATTGGGTAATGAGAATTTTATTTTTATGAACTAACATCCGTGTATTCAAAGTTTGTTTTATGTTGTCCAGAATTCCCCGGGGAAAATTGAATAGCGGTTGGTAAGTGGAAGCCATACTGCAGTGAGGTTATCTGTCAGGCAGAAATAGTACTGATAAGTTAAGCAGGACTATCAGTACTGGTTAGGGACTCTATACGTGTGAGTAATAGCAAGGGAGTACGCTGGTAAAAATTTGATGTTATATCACCTAGAAAGGGTAACATTGAAGAAGTAACAGGTACTTCTGGAGCTTGTGTGAAGAGTAAACGGAAGGGTTTTACTCGTAGTGTATGTTTAGTAAACAGAAAGGTTTTACTAAGTGTGAGAGAAACTATCTTTTCGAAATTTAGAGAAACTGGCACGATAGCGAATGTTTTATGTTGTTACTGAAATTTAATTAAGATTTGTAGAGAAAATAAGTTTGCGTACGAATTTGTAAAGGGAGGGTCAGTTGCCGGAGAGGGAGCTGACGTCACAAAACGCCGCGCTGGGATTGGTTGAAACAGCGGGTGTGGAACGACTCTTGTAAAGGAGGGGTCAGTAGTCAGGAGCAGTACTGACGTCATAAGTGCCGCGCTGGGATTGGTTGAAATCAGCGAGGGACAGAGAAGCGCAGATTGTAAAGGAGGGGTTGAGCGACTAACGTCACAGAAAGGCCGCGCTAGGATTGGTTCAGAAATAAAAATTAGCAGACACTTGATTGGTTGATATTCTAGAAGCTAAAATATTAGTGGATAGAGAGTGCATGTTAAAACGCGATCCAACTTTAATAGGAACTCGTCCGGATAGGAGATTCCTAGGTTTTGCAGAATATAACTTTATACACCGAAGATTAGATAGAATGTACGGAGAAAGAGAAAAATGTCCTTTCTGCAAAAGATTAAGAACTATTTTAAAAAGGATAAACCAATCAAAACTAGGGAAGGAATTATCATCCCACCAGCTAAAACGCCCGCTTCATTCATGATGATGGAGAGAGGTTATCATACTTGTGTATGGATAGAGAATTGGATAGAATATACCAAAAATTATGGGATATTAGCATTTCCCGAGAATGGTACCTTCAATGGAAGAATTCGTCAAAATTTGAGATTGAGAATGAACGATTTAGAACCCAGACCTAGATTAACTCAATACGAAGCCTTAGAGGAATGGGAAACCGAGGCATTTGAGCGTGACCGATCCAGGAGTAATAGGGGTTATCGAGGATTTTTCCCCAGAAATCAACATGAGACTAGGGACGGACAGATGAAACAGTGGAGGAGGGCAATGCTTACAGAGGGATTGTATCCATTGTTAACAGCAGAAGAAAAATTAGGAAGCAAATGCACAGAAAAGACAAAACATTTAATGAGAAATGGAGATTCCGAAGATGAATTTATAGAAGAAATATTAAGGAACCCCCCACCATATCAGGAAGGGACAAGTGGATGCACCCCAAGTGCACCCCCGTTGAGAACTCCATTAGTACCACAGGTAATGCATGATTTCACCCCTAGTAGGATACTTCACGATAAAGAAAAAGAAGCCCTAGAGAAAACCAGAGCAGAATTAATACAGAAAATAACACAGATAAAAGTACATCCTGATTCCTTGACCATACCTGTAACAATTGGTCCAGTAGTCCCATTATATGGTAATCAGGGAAACTGTCCTCCGCCACTAGCTATCCCTACTCCTGTGAATGTTCCTAAACCTGAAGCAGTAGTAATGGTTGAGGATCATTTTAGTGATTGTGAATCAACAATATCATTAATGGATTTACCAATTCGGGATTCTGTCAATAGTACTCCCAGGAGAACTACACCTGGGTGCTCAAAAGATATAAACCTAATAACTTCATCGGGAGCAAAAAGTGTCACTGTAGTAACACCCGAAGACTTAGAAAGGTGGGCACAAGGATCAGATCAGCAGTATACACCTCCAAAAATGTTGGATATTTATAAATTAAAAGTTGAATTAGAAGAAATAATAGCAGGAAATGTGGGATTAGATCGCCTAAATGCTTACGATGAAGAAGAATTATTGTTTATATGCAGAAGTATCACCAGAAATGTAAAAATATTCCATGAAAAATTATCAGATTTAGCTCTGCAGATGGGAATTGAAATAGGGAGATCAAAAGTGTTGCAGAAACCCTATAGAGCAGATTTTTCAGACAAAGATTTAGAAAATATGAATGCCTCTGGAAGAAAGTTACAAGTAAAAGAGTTAATGACAGTCTTGCAGAAATGGGGAGACCTAGATAAGTGGCGAGTCCGATGGGCAAAGAAAAAGGAAGAGGCACGATCTAGTAGAACAGCCTCTGAATATTTAATGAAGGAAACAGGGAAGACAGATCAAATGTATCCGATGCGAGAAGTTCCAGGAGGGGGATATGTACATGTCCCATGGAGCAGACAGGATATTTTGTCATTTACGAATGATTTTCCAAAATTGAGAGAAAAACCAATTGAATGGTGTGAGAAGTTGGCCTGGCATATGCTGTCCACTAATTATAGTGGGCACCTTGCACCCGTCCAAACAACCCCTTATTGGAGATAGGTTAAAGACAACCTTATTGAAAGCTATCCTAGTGGTAGCTATGGAGAGCAGCCTTCAGGCTAAGTCTTGAAGGAATGTAAAGCAGCTTGTTTTACCAGTCTATAATCTCTTGAGTGACCAAATGAAAGAGCGCCACACCAGGTATATATTCAAAATATATGTATTTATTGCTAAACACACCCCTCTAGTCTCTTTATGAGGCTAGAGTTCGAAGTACACAAGTTATAAGTTATTTAAACACAGTAATAGCACAAATACACGTTTGGGCCCTAGGGGCGTACCAAACCATATACCAATAAAGTGGTATAAGAACCACGACTGAGCTAGACACTAGGCCTAGAGCCTCTAGAAGTGCTTGGACCACAAGGAACCACCCAAGGTAGTGACACAGGGGACCCACGGGGGACGCGTGCAGTGTAAATACACAGCCGCGATACGCCGTTAACTTCTATGGAGAAAGTCGCGATCAGGAAATTAAAGAAAAGGGACACTTAAAGGAGGACTTGGAGCAAACCCTTTGAGAACTAGGTCGTTCTAGAGTCTCTACCCACGGGAGCACCGGAGTACTCTTGTTACCTCACCCAGGGAAGCCGGGTGCATAGGTGCCTTTCGGGGTCGGGTTTCGTCGTCGATTTGAATGGCGATCTGCTGCAAAGTGCTGCTGGCGACCAAGTGGAAAGTGTCCGGGTGGATCCAAGAGTGGATCGGAGATCTGAAGAACCTGAAAGCAGAGGGGAGAGAGTCTGGGTCACTAGCCAGTGACCAGGAAGGCGATGAGCAGATGCCCACCGATGTCGAGTGCTTCAGGTAGGTTGACGGTCGTCTTGACTCTTCAGCCACGAGGTCCAGGAGGCGTTGTTGGCAACCAGGAGCAGGATTCGGGCTGGTACACGATGTCTGTCAAGTGCTGAGGTGTCGGCGACCGGATTGGACCCAACAAGCCTTGGCAACGGCAAGTCTCGATGAAAGTGAAGAATGACGATGATGCAGACCAGCAAGGTCTGAGAAACTCACCCAGCAAGGGTAAGTGAGGGCAAGCCTGGAGCAACCAGGGAGCCCAAGAAGAAAAGGATTGGCCTTCGTGAAGGGCTACTAGCCAACGGGCTAGCGACCGCGAAGGAGCCTCGAGACGTCGCACGTGGAGCTGGCTCACAGGACACTCGTGGAGTGGAGGCCAGTGATCTTCAGTGCAATTGGTGCTGGAGGCTAGGGCTACTCGGAGCCCAAAGCACGACTTTGTGGGAGACCCAGAAGAGGATGCACTAGCAAATGCGTGCGGTGTCCAGGGGTCATGGTTCCACGTTACCCACGACAGCTACGGGCCTCAGCTTTGCTGGGGACTCAGGGCAGCCTCGGGGAAGTCTGGAAATCCACCTCTGGTGATGCAAAGACTTCGGCGTCCGACGGGAGCTTAGGCGATGCAGACCGGACAATTGCTTCTTTGGTGCCTGCCAAGCAGGGGAGTCACTCCTTGACCCCAAGGGAGATTCTTCTGTCCTCTAGTCTTGAAGAACCGGGCCTTTGGGCCTGGCGGCGCAGGGCACGCCTGAAATCTTCGGGTTCACCTGCCTTGTTGCACAGAGACACGGAATACTCTGTTGGCGTAGAAAACCAAGTTTATTAGCTGCAGCTAAGCACAGTTGTCCAAGAAGTACATCAAGTAGGTTCTCAGGAGACTGCCACTTGACTCCGTGGCTCACAAGCTTTTATCGTTGAAATACATCTGTACAAACATACACCCATCGCACAACTTTTTAGCCAATCAGGAGAGTTTGAAAACAAGATATTGTGTCACCAAAATGCTCTCTGCTTACATGTTGTGTGTTATCCAGCCCCACAGTTAATCAATACTGGTACCCATAGTTCGGTGTTTGCAATGGCAGGACATATCTGTATGCTTCAAGAGGAAGGTTACAAAGTAGGAAAACACAGGGAGAGAATAGCGAAGGCCAGAAGATAAGATATGGCGAGAGGAGAATACTAAAGGCTAACAGATAGTTGATACGGGGATTAGGTAGTCCAGAAAAGGATTAGTTAGGCCGGCTGGTGTTTGAGATTGCTTTAAGGACAAGGACGGAGGGCTTTTTTTTGACACGTTGCAGTCCAAAAGGGCAGAGACACTTCGCTCATCGAGCAGCCTGTGTAAAGGCAACACAAAAATGGCGGTGACTGTAAGATGGGGTCAAAATTTAAGAACCTCAGACCCTCCTTTTGCCATTACGCAGGCAATACACAAAGACTCACGCTAATCTGAATCAATGTCGATGGTCATAAAGTCGTCAAGTTGTTGCTGCAACATCATCTTCATCTTCATATTCTCCGTTTTCTGTGGCATGGGTCTTGGGACACACATAATAGCACAAAGACCACATATTGCGGGGCCACATTGTAAACAAAGGCAACACGAGAAGATGATGGCTAAAACTACTCCAACAAAGGTCAATACCTTCCATCCCCATGTGGACAGTAGTTCCCAAAACCATCCCATCAGAGACCAATTTCCTTCGTCCTGGTGGATGGACTCAGCAATGTGGTGCAATTTAGAGATGGCCTGGTATACTGTAGGGGCGTTATCAGGTATATAAATGCAACAACTCGATCCAATCAATGTACAGACTCCACCACGATCTGCGAGAATGATGTCTAACACCATTCTGTTCTGTAATGTCATAAGGCGATCCGCCTGAAGCTCAGCAGTGACATTACGCAGTGCTCCGACAGTTTCATTTATTGTTGCCTCAACTACTCGAATGAGATGTCTGATATTTCTACTATTGGCCATAGGGCCCCAAAATGGGAGGAATCCTTTAAGGAAGTCACCTCCTTCTTGTCCTGCTGTGTCCTCCAAAGCAATAACCCCTCTGCCGTACCTTGTCTTGTGATGTCCCGAAGGAGCTGTATATGTTGGAGGGAGGAGAAAGGCCATATAACAAGTCCCTGAGAAATCGGCTGGTAACCATGTATAGGCTCTGTCATGGCAGACGAAATATGTTCCTTGAGATGCTACCAATGGTGGAGACGTTCGGGATGTATAGATATATGTAATATTACAAGTGCTCTTTCCCAATTGAGCCTTAGGATTTTGACCATTGGCTTGGAGACATAGGTGACCTTGGTGGGGTACAGTATATATAGGTGGGGATCCTTTCCTTTTGGCTCTGTCTGTAAGGCTAGTGACATAATGTGTCACATTCCAGTCAATGTATGCTTGTCGCTCGTCGGTGGGGAATTCACTAAATGTTTTATAATGTTTTGACATAGCCACTATTCCCTTTATTAGTGAATTATGACTAACGTCAATTCCATCCCTATACGGACCAACAGGATGTAGATGTTGGTTCTCATAGGCATTGGCAAACATAGAGGTGTAAGCCCAAGCAGATCCTTTTAGGGAGAAGGGTAGAACTAAATATGGCATTCCTTTATCTGTATTATGGGGTAAAAGTCCACAAACCCAACAATCGGTGGTATTGATTACTAATTGATGCTGGTGTAATAGCTGGATGAATGAATTGTTGAGATATTCCATTCTCCTAATTTGTTCATGCCCTGGTAGCGTATAGAATTGGTGTGGGGAAATAGTAGTGCGAAAAGGTATGGGCTGAGAGGTAGATATAGGTACAGATGCTGGCTGCAAAGTGTGAATAACCCAACCCACACAAGCTAATAAAACACATAACATAGTTAAAACACATAATACTACGCCACATCTATTAAATAGTAATTTACAATATTTTTCCTTCATTTTGTTTTTTTTATCAATTTTTGATTCACCGGAAGTCATCCCCTAAAGTGTTGCTCGTGGCAATCTTCCTATCTCACTCAGTTGTGGTTATTGGCCGTCCTATGACACTGCAAGTCCTGCAGACCTAGTGCCACTACTCAGGTCACAAACCAAGTCTCCTACCACGACCCTGCAAAAATGGGATGAGTCCAGTATCACATAAGGAAGAAAATATATACAATTCAAAAATTCAAAAATGCAATCTAAGAAATAAAAAAATGCAGTTTAGGAACGAAGGGGAGAAAAAATAAAAATAAATTTCAAATGTCTTTGGCCACTCTAGGCCTCAGATTGTATCTATCCTTGTTTGGCACAGTCTGGTCTTGAAAAAGTGTCTCTGGATCAGTTGTATCTATTCTGAGATGCGATGGTACAGCTTCTTGCAAAACATCATCGTCCTCTTTCTCAGTCCGAGTCCATTCTAGGTGTGCATCGCCAAAAGGTACAAACCGGGGAACTCTCTCTCCTTCACAATCACCTATACCTTCGTGGACCCACTGATCAAAAGGCAAAGGCAAGGGTACCCTTTTGCAGTGCACACCATGGATCCAGTTCTTTTTCCCCAACGACTTTTACGGCTGTACGTGTCGTCAGCAGGACCTGTCTTGGCTCCCGCCAGCGAGGCTCCAAATTCCTCTTCCTCTGAAAATTCTTAAGGCACACCCAGTCGCCAGGTTGGAGGGTGTGCCCAGGATCCGAGGAAGCCTGTGGCAAGGTGTCTTGTACCTGCTGATGGAGAACACGCAATTTAGTGGTGAGGTCATGCAAATAGTCAATTAACATTGGGTATTCTATGTCAGAGTACTTCTTGGGTCTAGGGACACCCCAGACATTAGCCGGGCGTCCGAACACAATCTCATATGGGCTAAGTCCCACACGAGAATGAACAGTTGTTCGAGTTGACAAGAGGGCTAAAGGTAAAGCGTCGGGCCAGGCAAGACCTGTGCTGGCTTGTATCTTTGCAAGTTTAAGCTTGAGAGTGCCATTATAGCACTCTACCAAACCCGCTGACTGAGGGTGGTTTGCCGCGTGGAATTTTTGCTTAATCCCAAGACCTGCACATACTTTCTGCATGATTTGACCCACGAATTCACTTCCATTGTCACTCCAGACAATTCGAGGTAAACCAAACCTCGGGAAGTATTCTTTCAGAAGGACCTTAGCTGTAGACAAGGCAGTATTATCCTTTAGGGGGTAGGCCTCTATCCATCTGGAAAAGGCACATACCACCACAAGGACATACTTTAGGTTTCTGCATCTCTCCATATTAATGTAGTCTATCTGCACTACCTCAAAAGGATACGTTGGGGGAGCAAAATGGCCTGCTGGGGTTGGTGTTCCTCTTCCTGGGTTGTGCATCAAACAAACAATGCAATGCTTAACAAGATTGTCTGCACATTTAGGAATCCCTGTATTCTGCCATACCGGAGCCAAAAGCTTGCATATTCCTTTCGCACTGATGTGGGCTGGACCATGCGCCATAGTCACTACTGGAAGTACATAGGCGTCTGGTAACAGCCAACGTTGGTGTTCTGACAATTCTATCCAACATCCTGTCGCATCCAACATTCCCGTACTATCTCTCCACTTACTCAATTCTTTCTCTGTAGCCTCTTCCTGAATCATTTTCACACTTTCTATTGTGTCCTCACACATTCCTCCTTGACTGACCCATCTAGCAGGTCCAGCAACATACATATGACTCGTCACATCTCTCGCTGTCTCTTTCGCTATCTGATCCGCAAAAGCGTTTCCTTCACCCACATCATCAGTGATTCTTTTATGCGCACTACACTTCACAATTGCTATCTGAGTGGGTAAAGCAAGTGATTCCAAAAGGTCGTTCACTAACTGACCATGCTGTATTTTAGTACCATGTGAGGTAAAGAATCCTCTTTCCCTCCAAAGGCGGCCAAAACTGTGGGCCACCCCAAATGCATATTGGCTGTCGGTGAACACATTCACTCTCTTCCCTTCAGCCAATACACAAGCTCTAGTCAGAGCTATCAATTCAGCTGCTTGGGCTGAATTCTGCCTAATGCGTGCTGTCTCCACAATCGTATGCAAAGTGGTAACAGCATAGGCTGCAGTCGTTTCACCATTGGGGAGCTTAAAACACGAACCATCCACCCATAGGATCCCATCCGGGTCCAGGAGCGGCGTATCTTTTAAATCAATCCTACCTTTTGTCTCCTCCTCTGTACGGAGAAAACAATCATGTTGCTCTTGAATGTCTTTCTCTACTGGGATTAGTAACAATGTAGCTGGATTTAGGGTATTACATCGCTTGATGTGCACGTGACTAGCCAAGAGCGTCAGCTCATACCCGATAAACGGGCGCTCGTAAGATGCTGGGTTTTGTCCTGTTTAAAAGTGTATCCACTGCATGTGGCACCATGACAATAAGCGTATTGTCTAGCACCAATCCAGCAGATTGGCGAATAGAAACTGCTGCTGCTGCTGTAGCTTTCAGACAACTAGGTAATGCTTTAGCTACAGGGTCTAACGTAGCCGAAAAATAAGCACACGGGCGTTGTTTGTCACCAAATTGTTGTGTCAAAACTGACAACGCGCAACCTTCTCTCTCATGCACATAAAGTGTGAAAGGTTTGCTGTAATCCGGAGTACCCAACACAGGAGCAGAACACAAGGAAGTACGCAAATCAGTAAAACTTTTCTGGCATTCCTTTGTCCAAGGAAGAGGTTGGGGGGTATCTTTAAGGGTAAGTGCTAACAAAGGTTTCGCTAACAAAGAAAAATTCGGAATCCATTGTCTGCAGTAAGAGGTAATACCTAAAAAGGCACGCACCTCTCTCTGTGTGCATGGTACAGACATTTGTGCAATTGCTTGGATTCTTTCTGGGGTCAACCGCCGTCCCTCCTTCGACAAGAGATGACCTAAGTAGGTAACCTCTTGGCGACAATATTGTAATTTAGAGGGTGAAACCTTATGATGAAGGTCAGACAAGTGATGCAACAGTGAAACAGTAACTCGTTTACAAATTTCCTCAGAATCAGCAGCAACTAGCAGATCATCTACGTACTGAATAAGGGTGGCACCTGGAGGCAAAGTGAAAGCATCGAGCTGAGTTTTCAAAGCCTGACTATAAATGGAGGGACTTTCACAATAGCCTTGAGGTGCGCGCTTGAACCGGAAGCTTCGGCCTCCCAAAGAGAAGCCAAAAATATCCCTACTTTCCTCAGCAATGGGAATGCTAAAGAAAGCATTCTTAACCCCTTCGCTGCTAGGCCTTTTCCCCTCCTGTGCTAAGCTTTTTTTTGGCTATTTGGGGTAGTGCGCGCTTAGGCCCCTGTAACTTTTTGACCACATAAGGTATCCATGCCAAATTTGCGTCCTTTTTTTCTAACATCATGGGGATTGTAAAGGTACCCAGGGTTTGTGGGTTCCCCTGGAGGGGACCCAGAAATTAGTCAAAATACAGCTAAATTTTGGTTTTTTTTGGAAAAAGGCAAAAAAAGGGCTACAGATGAAAGCGTCTTGATTTTTCCCTGCAAATGGCATCAAAAAAGGGGTTGTGGGGATGAAATCACCATCTTCCCAGCTTTCAGGGACAAGCAGACTTTTGTCAGAAAACCAACTTTTTTACACAGTTTTGGCATTTTTCTGGGACATAGCCTATTTTTGCTATTTTTTGTGCTTTCAACCTCCTTCCAGTTAATGGTAGAAATGGGTATGAAACCAATAATGGATCCTGGAAAGCCATACATTTATGAAAAGTAGACAAAATTCTGAATTCAGCAAGGGGTCATTTGTGTAGATCCTTAAAGTTTTCCTTATAGAAACTAACAGTTAAATAAAGGAAAAATTGAAAATTAGTTGAAAAAAACAGCCATTTGTGTCAACGTTTTCACCTGTAACTTCTTCTAATTATGACAGCTATTTGAAGGCAATATACCGTTATATCCGCTGGACCTTTCTGGTTGTGGGGATATATAGGACTTGTAGGTTCACCAAGAACCCGACGAACCCAGAGCCAATAATTGAGCAACATCTTGCAATGATTTTTTTAAGTACCGGGTATATAGCAATTATTTTGGGAAAATGTATACATGGAAAAATTGTTATGAAAGACACCTATGTATTTCTGAAATGGGAACAAAATGTAGATTTTAGAAACAGTAGATATTTGCACATTTCCGAAATTGGGAGTACCCATACTAGCATGAGAATTATAGGTCATTTTTCAAAATGACTTATTTTTTACACATTGTCTTTCATTTGGAAGGCAGAAATGCATCGAAAGTCAATAGGTAATAACAGTTGCTCTACAATTCTGTGTTACCCTAAGTCTCCCGATAAAAATGGTACCTCACTTGTGTGGGTAGCCCTTGTGCCCACAACAGGAAATGGCTCAAAATGCAACGTGGACGTACCACATTTTCACAATGAAAAATTACCCTTT
Source organism: Calotriton arnoldi (assembly GCA_963921515.1). Taxonomy (NCBI): domain Eukaryota; kingdom Metazoa; phylum Chordata; class Amphibia; order Caudata; family Salamandridae; genus Calotriton; species Calotriton arnoldi. Next base: position 642,285 of record CAWUFW010008375.1, on the reverse strand, counting down.
TTTTGCAAAGTGCCTAGGTGTAGTTTTTGAACCCTAGCTCTGCCGGCACCTAGGGAAACCTAGCAAACCTATACATTTTTGAAAACTAGACACCCAGGGGAATCCAGGATGGGGTGACTTGACTGCCTCCCACCAGGTTCTGTTACCCAGAATCCTTTGCAAACATAAAAAATTGTCAAAAAAATCACATTTTCCCCACATTTCTGTGGTGGAAAGGTCTGGAATCTGCGTGGATCCACAAATTTCCACCCACCCCGCGTTCCCCAAAGTCTAACGAGAAAAATGGTACCTCACTTGTGTGGGTCGGCCTAGTGCCTGCGACAGGAAACGGCGCAAAACGCAACGTGGTCACACCTCAATTTCGCAGTGAAAAATGACCCTTTTTGGCAAAGTGCCTAGCTGTAGTTTTTGAACCCTAGCTCTGCCGGCACCTAGGGAAACCTAGCAAACCTATACATTTTTGAAAACTAGACACCCAGGGGAATCCAGGATGGGGTGACTTGACTGCCTCCCACCAGGTTCTGTTACCCAGAATCCCTTGCAAACATAAAAAATTGTCAAAAAAACCACATTTTTCCCACATTTCTGTGGTGGAAAGTTCTGGAATCTGTGTGGATCCACGAATTTCCACCCACCCCGCGTTCCCCCAAAGTCTTACGAGAAAAATGGTACCTCACTTGTGTGGGTCGGCCTAGTGCCTGCGACAGGATACGGCGCAAAACGCAACGTGGTCACACCTCAATTTCGCAGTGAAAAATGACCCTTTTTTGGCAAAGTGCCTAGCTGTAGTTTTTGAACCCTAGCTCTGCCGGCACCTAGGGAAACCTAGCAAACCTATACATTTTTGAAAACTAGACACCCAGGGGAATCCAGGATGGGGTGACTTGACTGCCTCCCACCAGGTTCTGTTACCCAGAATCCCTTGCAAACATAAAAAATTGTCAAAAAAACCACATTTTCCCCACATTTCTGTGGTGGAAAGTTCTGGAATCTGCGTGGATCCACAAATTTCCACCCACCCCGCGTTCCCCAAAGTCTTACGAGAAAAATGGTACCTCACTTGTGTGGGTCGGCCTAGTGCCTGCGACAGGAAACGGCGCAAAACGCAATGCGGTCCCACCTCAATTTCGCAGTGAAAAATGACCCTTTTTTGGCAAAGTGCCTAGCTGTAGTTTTTGAACCCTACCTCTGCCGGCACCTAGGGAAACCTAGCAAGCCTATACATTTTTGAAAACTAGACACCCAGGGGAATCCAGGATGGGGTGACTTGACTGCCTCCCACCAGGTTCTGTTACCCAGAATCCCTTGCAAACATAAAAAATTGTCCAAAAAAACACATTTTCCCCACATTTCTGTGGTGGAAAGTTCTGGAATCTGCGTGGATCCACAAATTTCCACCCACCCCGCGTTCCCCAAAGTCTTACGAGAAAAATGGTACCTCACTTGTGTGGGTCGGCCTAGTGCCTGCGACAGGAAACGGCGCAAAACGCAACGTGGTCACACCTCAATTTCGCAGTGAAAAATGACCCTTTTTTGGCAAAGTGCCTAGCTGTAGTTTTTGAACCCTACCTCTGCCGGCACCTAGGGAAACCTAGCAAACCTATACATTTTTGAAAACTAGACACCCAGGGGAATCCAGGATGGGGTGACTTGACTGCCTCCCACCAGGTTCTGTTACCCAGAATCCCTTGCAAACATAAAAAATTGTCCAAAAAAACACATTTTCCCCACATTTCTGTGGTGGAAAGTTCTGGAATCTGCGTGGATCCACAAATTTCCAACCACCCCGCGTTCCCCAAAGTCTTACGAGAAAAATGGTACCTCACTTGTGTGGGTCGGCCTAGTGCCTGCGACAGGAAACGGCGCAAAACGCAACGTGGTCACACCTCAATTTCGCAGTGAAAAATGACCCTTTTTTGGCAAAGTGCCTAGCTGTAGTTTTTGAACCCTACCTCTGCCGGCACCTAGGGAAACCTAGCAAACCTATACATTTTTGAAAACTAGACACCCAGGGGAATCCAGGATGGGGTGACTTGACTGCCTCCCACCAGGTTCTGTTACCCAGAATCCCTTGCAAACATAAAATATTGTCCAAAAAAACACATTTTCCCCACATTTCTGTGGTGGAAAGTTCTGGAATCTGCGTGGATCCACAAATTTCCACCCACCCCGCGTTCCCCAAAGTCTTACGAGAAAAATGGTACCTCACTTGTGTGGGTCGGCCTAGTGCCTGCGACAGGAAACGGCGCAAAACGCAACGCGGTCACACCTCAATTTCGCAGTGAAAAATGACCTTTTTTTTGCAAAGTGCCTAGCTGTAGTTTTTGAACCCTACCTCTGCCGGCACCTAGGGAAACCTAGCAAACCTATACATTTTTGAAAACTAGACACCCAGGGGAATCCAGGATGGGGTGACTTGACTGCCTCCCACCAGGTTCTGTTACCCAGAATCCCTTGCAAACATAAAAAATTGTCCAAAAAAACACATTTTCCCCACATTTCTGTGGTGGAAAGTTCTGGAATCTGCGTGGATCCACAAATTTCCACCCACCCCGCGTCCCCCAAAGTCTTACGAGAAAAATGGTACCTCACTTGTGTGGGTCGGCCTAGTGCCTGCGACAGGAAACTGCGCAAAACGCAACGTGGTCACACCTCAATTTCGCAGTGAAAAATGACCCTTTTTTTGGCAAAGTGCCTAGCTGTAGTTTTTGAACCCTACCTCTGCCGGCACCTAGGGAAACCTAGCAAACCTATACATTTTTGAAAACTAGACACCCAGGGGAATCCAGGATGGGGTGACTTGACTGCCTCCCACCAGGTTCTGTTTCCCAGAATCCCTTGCAAACATAAAAAATTGTCAAAAAAACCACATTTTCCCCACATTTCTGTGGTGGAAAGTTCTGGAATCTGCGTGGACCCACAAATTTCCACCCATCCCGCGTCCCCCAAAGTCTTACGAGAAAAATGGTACCTCACTTGTGTGGGTCGGCCTAGTGCCTGCGACAGGAAACGGCGCAAAACGCAACGTGGTCACACCTCAATTTCGCAGTGAAAAATGACCCTTTTTTGGCAAAGTGCCTAGCTGTAGTTTTTGAACCCTACCTCTGCCGGCACCTAGGGAAACCTAGCAAACCTATACATTTTTGAAAACTAGACACCCAGGGGAATCCAGGATGGGGTGACTTGACTGCCTCCCACCAGGTTCTGTTACCCAGAATCCCTTGCAAACATAAACAATTGTCAAAAAAACCACATTTTCCCCACATTTCTGTGGTGGAAAGTTCTGGAATCTGCGTGGATCCACAAATTTCCACCCACCCCGCGTTCCCCAAAGTCTTACGAGAAAAATGGTACCTCACTTGTGTGGGTCGGCCTAGTGCCTGCGACAGGAAACGGCGCAAAACGCAACGTGGTCACACCTCAATTTCGCAGTGAAAAATGACCCTTTTTTGGCAAAGTGCCTAGCTGTAGTTTTTGAACCCTACCTCTGCCGGCACCTAGGGAAACCTAGCAAACCTATACATTTTTGAAAACTAGACACCCAGGGGAATCCAGGATGGGGTGACTTGACTGCCTCCCACCAGGTTCTGTTACCCAGAATCCCTTGCAAACATAAAAAATTGTCCAAAAAACACATTTTCCCCACATTTCTGTGGTGGAAAGTTCTGGAATCTGCGTGGATCCACAAATTTCCACCCACCCCACGTCCCCCAAAGTCTTACGAGAAAAATGGTACCTCACTTGTGTGGGTCGGCCTAGTGCCTGCGACAGGAAATGGCGCAAAACGCAACGTGGTCACACCTCAATTTCGCAGTGAAAAATGACCCTTTTTTGGCAAAGTGCCTAGCTGTAGTTTTTGAACCCTACCTCTGCCGGCACCTAGGGAAACGTAGCAAACCTATACATTTTTGAAAACTAGACACCCAGGGGAATCCAGGATGGGGTGACTTGACTGCCTCCCACCAGGTTCTGTTACCCAGAATCCCTTGCAAACATAATAAATTGTCAAAAAAACACATTTTCCCCACATTTCTGTGGTGGAAAGTTCTGGAATCTGCGTGGATCCACAAATTTCCACCCACCCCGCGTTCCCCAAAGTCTAACGAGAAAAATGGTACCTCACTTGTGTGGGTCGGCCTAGTGCCTGCGACAGGAAACGGCGCAAAACGCAACGTGGTCACACCTCAATTTCGCAGTGAAAAATGACCCTTTTTTGGCAAAATGCCTAGCTGTAGTTTGTGAACCCTAGCTCTGCCGGCACCTAGGGAAACCTACCAAACCCACACATTTCTGAAAAGTAGACACCCGGGGGCTTCCAGGGAGGTATGGCTTGCGTGGATCCCCCAACGTTTCCTTACCCAGAATCCCTTGCAAACCTCAATTTTAGCTGAAAAAATCACTTTTTTCACACATTTGTGTGTGGGAAAGTGTGGCATCACTGGCCTCACACAAATTTCCTACCACCCAGCGTTCCCCAGGTCTCCCGATAAAAATGATGCCTCACTTGTGTGGGAGGCCCAAGTACCCGCGACAGGCAAGGGCCCACAACGTAGTGAGGCGACCTCAAAATTGCCTATCTCAAAACCACCTGGTTTTGCAAGGAGGTCACCTGGGTTTTGGCCCCGTGCTCAGCGGCCATCTAGGGAAACCTACCAAACCCACACATTTCTGAAAAGTAGACACCCGGGGGCTTCCAGGGAGGTATGGCTTGCGTGGATCCCCCAACGTTTCCTTACCCAGAATCCCTTGCAAACCTCAATTTTAGCTGAAAAAATCACTTTTTCACACATTTGTGTGTGGGAAAGTGTGGCATCACTGGCCTCACACAAATTTCCTACCACCCAGCGTTCCCCCAGGTCTCCCGATAAAAATGGTGCCTCACTTGTGTGGGAGGCCCAAGTACCCGCGACAGGCAAGGGCCCAAAACATTTTTTGATAGGCAATGTTGATGTTGCCTCAAAACGTTTTGTGTCCTTGCCTGTCGCGGGTACTTGGGCCTCCCACACAAGTGAGGCACCATTTTTATCGGGAGACCTGGGGGAACGCTGGGTGGTAGGAAATTTGTGTGAGGCCAGTGATGCCACACTTTCCCACACACAAATGTGTGAAAAAAGTGATTTTTTCAGCTAAAATTGAGGTTTGCAAGGGATTCTGGGTAAGGAAACGTTGGGGGATCCACGCAAGCCATACCTCCCTGGAAGCCCCCGGGTGTCTACTTTTCAGAAACGTGTGGGTTTGGTAGGTTTCCCTAGATGGCCGCCGAGCACGGGGCCAAAACCCAGGTGACTCCCTTGCAAAACCAGGTGGTTTTGTGAAAGGCCATTTTGAGGTCGCCTCAATACGTTGTGGGCCCTTGCCTGTCGCGGGTACTTGGGCCTCCCACACAAGTGAGGCACCATTTTTATCGGGAGACCTGGGGAACGCTGGGTGGTAGGAAATTTGTGTGAGGCTAGTGATGCCACACTTTCCCACACACAAATGTGTGAAAAAGTGATTTTTTCAGCTAAAAGTGAGGTTTGCAGGGATTCTGGGTAAGGAAACGTTGGGGGATCCACGCAAGCCATACCTCCCTGGAAGCCCCCGGTGTCTACTTTTCAGAAATGTGTGGGTTTGGTAGGTTTCCCTAGATGGCCGCCGAGCACGGGGCCAAAAACCCAGGTGACCCCCTTGCAAAACCAGGTGGTTTTGTGAAAGGCCATTTTGAGGTCGCCTCAATACGTTGTGGGCCCTTGCCTGTCGCGGGTACTTGGGCCTCCCACACAAGTGAGGCACCATTTTTATCGGGAGACCTGGGGGAACGCTGGGTGGTAGGAAATTTGTGTGAGGCCAGTGATGCCACACTTTCCCACACACAAATGTGTGAAAAAAGTGATTTTTTCAGCTAAAAGTGAGGTTTGCAGGGGATTCTGGGTAAGGAAACGTTGGGGGATCCACGCAAGCCATACCTCCCTGGAAGCCCCCGGGTGTCTACTTTTCAGAAATGTGTGGGTTTGGTAGGTTTCCCTAGATGGCCGCCGAGCACGGGGCCAAAAACCCAGGTGACCCCCCTTGCAAAACCAGGTGGTTTTGTGAAAGGCCATTTTGAGGTCGCCTCAACACGTTGTGGGCCCTTGCCTGTCGCGGGTACTTGGGCCTCCCACACAAGTGAGGCACCATTTTTATCGGGAGACCTGGGGGAACGCTGGGTGGTAGAAAATTTGTGTGAGGCCAGTGATGCCACACTTTCCCACACACAAATGTGTGAAAAAAGTGATTTTTTCAGCTAAAAGTGAGGTTTGCAGGGGATTCTGGGTAAGGAAACGTTGGGGGATCCACGCAAGCCATACCTCCCTGGAAGCCCCCGGGTGTCTACTTTTCAGAAATGTGTGGGTTTGGTAGGTTTCCCTAGATGGCCGCCGAGCACGGGGCCAAAAACCCAGGTGACCCCCTTGCAAAACCAGGTGGTTTTGTGAAAGGCCATTTTGAGGTCGCCTCAATACGTTGTGGGCCCTTGCCTGTCGCGGGTACTTGGGCCTCCCACACAAGTGAGGCACCATTTTTATCGGGAGACCTGGGGGAACGCTGGGTGGTAGGAAATTTGTGTGAGGCCAGTGATGCCACACTTTCCCACACACAAATGTGTGAAAAAAGTGATTTTTTCAGCTAAAAGTGAGGTTTGCAGGGGATTCTGGGTAAGGAAACGTTGGGGGATCCACGCAAGCCATACCTCCCTGGAAGCCCCCGGGTGTCTACTTTTCAGAAATGTGTGGGTTTGGTAGGTTTCCCTATGTGGCCGCCGAGCCCCGGGCCAAAAACCCAGGTGACTCCCCTTGCAAAACCAGGTCATAATGAGATAATGTGTTGTTTATTTCTGCAGCGTGAAAATGTTGGCACAATATTGCAAGGAAAATGTTACAGACATTTTGAGGTTTGCAGGACATTGTGGGTACCATAACTTGTTGGGATCCACAAGAGAGATATCACCATGTACTCCCATGGGTGTTTCGTTTACGACAATATCTACAGTTGGTAGGTTATTCTTAGACGGAATGTACACCTTGGCAGACAGACTAAAAAGACAAAGATTACTGCACAGCCATCTATTCCTCAAGCACACACACACATACTGGTTGGATTTGGCACGAGGGCAAGTGATGGTTCAGTATATACAATTTTATTAACAAGAGATTTCACAAAAATGAAATGCACTGTCAATAATTGAAAGGACAAAAAACGGAACCAGTGACTCGCAGCTCGTGAGCTGTAAAGCCACGTCAAGGCCCCAACCGCTTTACAGGCCATTCACACACCTTTCATACGTGATACACACAAGACCATTCACACCCCCAGGCACGAAACAAACACATTACAACATTCACAAAAAGGGACAAGGTACACCCTGCTTGAGAAAGACAAAAAAAAATATTACTGCACAACCATCTAATCCTCAAGCACACACACACATACTGGTTGGATTTGGCACGAGGGTGAGTGATGGTTCAGTATATACAATTGTATTAACAAGTGATTTCACAAAAATGAAATGCACTGTTAATAATTGAAAGGACGAGAAACTGAACCATTGACTCACAGCTCGTGAGCTGTAAAGCCACGACAAGGCACCAACCTCTTTACAGGCCATTCATACACCTTTCATACGTGTGACAAATACAAAACCATTCACACCACCAGCCGCGGGCCCATCACATTACAACACTCACACCAGCAGACAGCGCCATTCAAGGGCCCATCACTTTCACACGCCCACATTCCTAACACAGCAACCACACAACCTGATGGATTGCGTGGAGTGTCGCTCGGCTAGCAGTGTGTGTAGTGACCAGCAGCAAGTCACTACTCACACACTGCCAGCCGAGCGCCACTCCACGCACACCGCCAGCCAAGCACCAGCCTACACACACCACCATCACATTTAGGATTTTTTTATACAAAAAAGAAAACACAAACAAATTGCAAATAGATACAAATCTACTAACACAAAATCAGAAACATTGCACTAATGCCAACCTTGAAACAGAACAACAATTCTTAAACATTACAGACCAGGCAGTTCACTTTACCACTCATGGTTGCTCCCAATAATTCTTTTGCTTGTGGTACGCTCTATAACAAGCAGGCACACACAGCCCAGGGTTAGAAGGACACTCAGGGCAGTACATACGAGTCTCCTTCCGCGTACCTCTTCGCCAACAGACTCTACATCTCCTAGTGGGAAAGTCTTTTGAGGATGTAGGAGGAATGTGATCAGGAAAGTGGCGATCTTTCAATCGAGCCACATCCTCCACCACTCCAACTCTAGGAACACTTGCCTGTTCCACAACAACAAGGCTGCCTATGACAGACTCCTGAAACTGAACAAAAGTCAACTTTGACGCAGGAGAACACTCCTTGAACACAACAAAAGCATTGAAAGTTGCTAAATTGAAGAGATGGATGGCCAACTTCTTATACCAAATGTAAGACTTACGAATAGCAGTGTAAGGTTCCAACCTCTGATCTACTCTATCAACACCACCCATGTGCTTATTGTAGTCTAAAATGCACACAGGTGTGCGCACTTCAGCAATCTGACCCCAAACAGCCACAGGTGAAGTACTCTCATCATGGATGGTAGTCAGCATGTACACATCCCTCCTGTCCACAAATTTCACAGCTAGCAGTTCCTCACTACGCAAGGCACTGCACTGTCCCCTCTGAAGTTTTTTGCAAACAAGCTCTTTTGGATAACCTTTACGGTTAGAGCGGATTGTGCCACAAGCAAAAGTGTCCACTTTGAACAATTCCTTAAACAATTGCACAGCAGTGTAGAAGTTATCAATGTACAAATGGTGGCCTCTGTTAAACAGTCCTCTAGCAAGTTCCCACACAATTTTCTCTGAAACTCCTACTAAAGTGGACGGACAACCAGGGGGGTCAATAGTGGAATCCCTACCAGTGTACACACGCAAATTAAAAACATATCCTGTCCTACTCTCAGACAACATATACAGCTTAATTCCATAGCGTGCCCTCTTGCTAGGAATGTACTGCCTAAAAACCAAACGGCCCTTGAACAGCACCAAAGACTCATCAATAGATATTTCTTTCCCTGGAGTATAGATCTCTGAAAATCGATCTACAAAGTGATCAAGAACAGGCCGAATCTTAAAAAGACGGTCACATTCAGGGTGATCTCGTGGCAACGCCAAACCATTATCAACAAAATGCAGCATCCGAAGCAAAAGTAAATACCGATCACGAGTCATAACTGCAGGAAATATGGCCGTTGCCATCAAGGGACTGGTAGACCAATATGAACTCATGGACGGCTTCCTTATCAAACCCATCAAAAAAGTCAAACCCAAAAACTTCTTCATCTCTTCCAGATTTGTGGGACTCCACCGGGTAGCTCTAGAATGGGGCCTAAGTCTGGCACTGTTGTCCCTCAAAAACTGTTCAGCATACAAATTAGTCTGCTCAACAATCTCACCCAAAAATACATCATCCATAAACAACTGAAAATACTGTATAGGCAAATAATGTTCACAATCCACTCTACACCCTGCATAACCACTAAAGGCAGGCAACACCGGCTGCACCATGTTTGGATCAACCCAGAGTCCAGCACTTCCAGTAGGAAGCCTAGCAGCCCCAGGCTGCAATCCAGATGCCTCTTGCACCATCGGCACATTAGTATCCTCCTCTAAATCAGGCACTTCATCTGCACTGAGAGTACCTTCATCATCCGATGATTCCATGTGGAGAGAAAACTCACTGCCTGAATCTTCCCCTCCCTCCTCTCCCTCAGACGCACTGTCAGTCTCATAATCCTGCTCAGAGGAAGATTCAAGAAGCAAACCAACCACCTGCTGAGCAGTAATTCTACGGCTAGCCATAATGCTTACTAATAAAGGTTACTTGTCAAACAAGTCAACAACAACAAACCCTTTGTAAAAAAAAAAAGAAATAAACAAAATGTAGCTTTATCACAAAGACCTATATACTCCAACACTATACCACTCACGTGACAGAAGCAGCTAGACTCACCACCACCTACTCTGCACAGACACAGTAAGAATCAACAATATCCCACTAAAAAAGAAGAAGAAAAAAATTACACATAAGACAATGCAAAACATCGCAAAGAATTTCATGCTCTGAACACTAACAAATATGCTGCCATTATGGCACCACTTACAAAAAATTCATTCATGCATGACAATAATACTCATTTGGAGTACACACAACAAAAATATTTTTCTTACCAAATAAATGCAATTACGCAAAACTGCAGAACCACAACTGCCGAAACCGCAAACAGGAATCAAAAGCTTTACACTAGAATAAAAAGGAGGAAAAAAACATTACAATCACATATGCAAATAATGCACCAGTCCACACACAATCCACCAGCCAAGCTAAGGGGTAGTTGGGCCTAACAGTATAAATAAAATATTCACACCCGTAAAAGGGGAGCAACCCTTGCCCTTTTGGCCACTCCCCAACACAAAAATTTAAAAAAACCCTGGTGCCTAGTGGGCATTCCTGCTGCACAATCACATGATCGTGCAGCAGGAATGCACAAAAGAGGCATCGGGGGAAAGGAAAACCATTTCCTTTCCCTCGATGCCTCTTTTGATACAAACCCCCCCCTCCCCGAGCCAAACCTCACCTGATTTCCCTGACGCGCTGGAAGCAAATGGCTTCCAGCGCGTCGGGGAAGAAAGGGAAACCCTCAATGATGTCAGCGCGCTGACGTCATTGATGGGGCGGGGGAGGCAGGGGAAGCCCTTCCCCTGCCTCCCCCCAAAAAAAACCTAACGATCAGATTCTCACGGGGGGAGCGCCAGCGCTTCCCCCGTGGGTGGTCTTATGACGAGCTGGACTCGTCACGAGCACTGTGTGCCATGACGAGTCCAGCTCGTCATAAGCACCGAAGGGGATAAAGGGTCAGAGCAGGATCTCAGCGGCAGACGAGGAGAAGGAACCTCCTGGTCACAGGAACTACACGAGCATTGCGCTCAAGAAATTCAAGGATGCAAAGACCTCCATCAAGGATTACAGCTAACTTTTCAGGGTGTAAATGGAGAGAAGGCACATCTGCCCTGCATATTTATCCACGAAGATGCCACCGTTTTGTGCAATACCTCTACTCAACTGGAGTGCTTTCTACTGGCTAATCAGTAAGTGCTACCTCGTTGGGTAAATGTATAGTGCCTTTCCTACACTACAGCTGCGTAAAGGACCAGAAGAATTGTCTCCAGTGACCTGTGTGTCTGTAACTTTGCCACCGCGCCGAAAGTGCCGGGGTCCTTTGAGTAAGCTGTCCATCATAGTGGGGAAAGGGCGGGCATACGTTGCATACCGCTAGTGTATGTGTGGCGGGGCTTCTAGGCCCGTTCACATGCCTCTTGTTTATAAAGGGTCAGAGCAGGATCTCAGCGGCAGACGAGGAGAAGGAACCTCCTGGTCACAGGAACTACACGAGCATTGCGCTCGAGAAATTCAAGGATGCAAAGACCTCCATCAAGGATTACAGCTAACTTTTCAGGGTGTAAATGGAGAGAAGGCACATCTGCCCTGCATATTTATCCACGAAGATGCCACCGTTTTGTGCAATACCTCTACTCAACTGGAGTGCTTTCTACTGGCTAATCAGTAAGTGCTACCTCGTTGGGTAAATGTATAGTGCCTTTCCTACACTACAGCTGCGTAAAGGACCAGAAGAATTGTCTCCAGTGACCTGTGTGTCTGTAACTTTGCCACCGCGCCGAAAGCGCCGGGATCCTTTGAGTAACCTGTCCATCATAGTAGGGAAAGGGCGGGCATACGTTGCATACCGCTAGTGTATGTGTGGCGGGGCCAAACGAGCGGGGCTTCTAGGCCCGTTCACATGCCTCTTGTTTATAAAGGGTCAGAGCAGGATCGCAGCGGCAGACGAGGAGAAGGAACCTCCTGGTCACAGGAACTACACGAGGATTGCGCTCGAGAAAATCAAGGGTGCAGAGACCTCCATCAAGGATTACAGCTAACTTTACAGGGTGGCAATGGAGAGAAGGTACATCTCCACGCTCACGAAGATGCCACCATTTTGTGCAATACCTCTACTCAACTGGAGTACTTTCTACTGGCTAATCAGTAAGTGCTACCTCGTTGGGTAAATGTATAATGCCTTTCCTACACTACAGCTGCGTAAAGGACCAGAAGAATTGTCTCCAGTGACCTGTGTGTCTGTAACTTTGCCACCGCGCCGAAAGCGCCGGGATCCTTTGAGTAAGCTGTCCATCATAGTAGGGAAAGGGCGGGCATACGTTGCATACCGCTAGTGTATGTGTGGCGGGGCCAAACGAGCGGGGCTTCTAGGCCCGTTCACATGCCTCTTGTTTATAAAGGGTCAGAGCAGGATCGCAGCGGCAGACGAGGAGAAGGAACCTCCTGGTCACAGGAACTACACGAGGATTGCGCTCGAGAAAATCAAGGGTGCAGAGACCTCCATCAAGGATTGTCTCCAGTGACCTGTGTGTCTGTAACTTTGCCACCGCGCCGAAAGCGCCGGGATCCTTTGAGTAAGCTGTCCATCATAGTAGGGAAAGGGCGGGCATACGTTGCATACCGCTAGTGTATGTGTGGCGGGGCCAAACGAGCGGGGCTTCTAGGCCCGTTCACATGCCTCTTGTTTATAAAGGGTCAGAGCAGGATCGCAGCGGCAGACGAGGAGAAGGAACCTCCTGGTCACAGGAACTACACGAGGATTGCGCTCGAGAAAATCAAGGGTGCAGAGACCTCCATCAAGGATTGTCTCCAGTGACCTGTGTGTCTGTAACTTTGCCACCGCGCCGAAAGCGCCGGGATCCTTTGAGTAAGCTGTCCATCATAGTAGGGAAAGGGCGGGCATACGTTGCATACCGCTAGTGTATGTGTGGCGGGGCCAAACGAGCGGGGCTTCTAGGCCCGTTCACATGCCTCTTGTTTATAAAGGGTCAGAGCAGGATCGCAGCGGCAGACGAGGAGAAGGAACCTCCTGGTCACAGGAACTACACGAGGATTGCGCTCGAGAAAATCAAGGGTGCAGAGACCTCCATCAAGGATTGTCTCCAGTGACCTGTGTGTCTGTAACTTTGCCACCGCGCCGAAAGCGCCGGGATCCTTTGAGTAAGCTGTCCATCATAGTAGGGAAAGGGCGGGCATACGTTGCATACCGCTAGTGTATGTGTGGCGGGGCCAAACAAGCGGGGCTTCTAGGCCCGTTCACATGCCTCTTGTTTATAAAGGGTCAGAGCAGGATCGCAGCGGCAGACGAGGAGAAGGAACCTCCTGGTCACAGGAACTACACGAGGATTGCGCTCGAGAAAATCAAGGGTGCAGAGACCTCCATCAAGGATTACAGCTAACTTTACAGGGTGGCAATGGAGAGAAGGTACATCTCCACGCTCACGAAGATGCCACCGTTTTGTGCAATACCTCTACTCAACTGGAGTACTTTCTACTGGCTAATCAGTAAGTGCTACCTCGTTGGGTAAATGTATAATGCCTTTCCTACACTACAGCTGCGTAAAGGACCAGAAGAATTGCAGGATCGCAGCGGCAGACGAGGAGAAGGATTGCGCTCAAGAAAATCAAGGGTGCAGAGACCTCCATCAAGGATTACAGCTAACTTTACAGGGTGGCAATGGAGAGAAGGCACATCTCCACGCTCACAATCCCGCCCTCGTGGGCATTCCTGCTGCACGATCACATGATCGTGCAGCAGGAATGCACAAAAGAGGCATCGGGGGAAAGGAAAACCCTTTCCTTTCCCTCGATGTCTCTTTTGAATCAAACCCCCCCCTCCCCGAGCCAAAACTCACCTTATTTCCCCGACGCGCTGGAAGCAAATGGCTTCCAGCGCGTCGGGGAAGAAAGGGAAACCCTCAATGATGTCAGCGCGCCTCGCGCGCTGACGTCATTGATGGGGGGGCGGGGGGGGGGAGGCAGGGGAAGTCCTTCCCCTGCCTCCTAAAAAAAAAAAAAAACCCCGACGATCGGATTCCCACGGGGGGAGCGCCAGCGCTTCCCCCGTGGGTGGTCTTATGACGAGCTGGACTCGTCATGAGCACACGAGCACTGTGTGCCATGACGAGTCCAGCTCGTCATAAGCATGGAAGGGGTTAAGGTCAATGACCGAAAACCAGGCAGCTGAGGCAGGTATCACTGTCAATAAAGCAGTGATATCTGGGACGACAGGAAACTGGGGTACAACGATCTTGTTGACCTCCCGGAGATCGATTACAAAACGATAAACCGGTGGCTGGGAAGAGTCAGTACGTTTAAGGACAGGCAGAACAGGACTATTGCACACATTTCCTCTAGTCTCTTCAACCACACCTTTCTCAACCAAATCATAAATGATAGCCATCAGCGCTCTCTCACCAGCACTCGAAATTCTATACTGAGGAATGCGAGGTAACCTAACATTGGACTTGAGGGTGACAACATAGGGTGGAATCTGCAAGAGACCAACATCATTGGGGCCTGTAGCCCAAAGAGTAGTAGGCAGGGAACGTAATTCAGAAGGGAGTTGGTCTCTAGACAAATATGTCGGGGAAATTAATCTCTTGCCTAAAGTAAGATGTACACCAGAAGGAGAACAATGCAGTGTCGCATACAGTCTCTTTAACAAGTCCAACCCCAACAAATTCTCACCACAACCAGTTGTCAAAATAAGAGGAGCCTCCAAATCATAAGGGCCAATGGAGATAGGTAAAAGACAAGAAACTGGGTTACGAACCGGGCGCCAGAAAATCCTACAGAAACATTTGTTAAGCCAGACAAAGGTGCCCCAGGGAGTTTAGAGTGGATGATAGAACTCTTCGTTGCACCAGTATCCAAGAGAAATGGTTCTGATACACCAAGCGCAACGACATCAACATAAGGCCCATTTTGGTCCACTGGAACTGAAATGACTCCCTCACTTTGTCCACGGCTGTCCTAGCTAGAGAAACCCTGATTCTCATCTTCCATATAATAATCGTCATTATAATAATGGGCAGACTGAGTATTTTGCTGATCAAAATAATTCATGGAATGTTGCGGCGGAAAGGAACGTTGATCCTGGGATATGGTACTTCGCCCCCTCCCCTAGGTGTTAACTGGAAGCCACCTCGGCCTCGCGGCCCAGGCGTACCACCAGCACGCTGCAATAATATCGGGCAATTATTCTTGAAGTGACCTTCTTCCTTACAATAGGCACATTGATTAGGACCCAGTGGAGGCCGTGGAACAAAAGGCTCAGGTTTCTGAAACACCTTCTGAAACTGGGGAGTCGGCTGAAACTGGCGCTGAGCAGGACGAGGAGGATAAGCCTGTTGTAAAAGAGCCTTCGTCTTCAAATCTTTAGTCTTTTTATCCAATTTGTCCTTCTCCTCCTTATCCCTATTTTCGTAATATTGGGCAGTAGCCAATATCTGGGCTGAAGAAGAAACAGCCCATGAACTTTCGGAATCCTTTAATTTATTAGAGAGCTCGGGAAGCAAATTAAATACAAATTTATCAACGAACAATCGCTGTCCCCCCTCTGTACTCATATCCTGACCACTGTGATCAAGAAACGTTTCTTCAAAACGAGTGAAGAAGTCAGAGACACTCTCATCCTTCTTCTGCTTACAGGCAGCTAACTTATCCCAATTAACTCGCAGAGCGGGCATCATAGTTTTCATTAAGGTAATTATTCTACCAGGAAGTTCTGCAATTAAATTATCGGGTTTAGCACCACCCACTTGGAGCCCATCAGCAGCTAGTATAGCATTCCAATCACCTCCTAATTCTTGGGCGTGGTCCTCCTTCCGAATCCTAGCCCACAATTGTTGTGGGACAACATTTCCCATTAACATATCTATGTCAGCCAAATTCATAATACAAGCGTTAACAGTCTGAGATAATTCCTTGTAGTAACCAGCAGGGTTTTTACGGGGGTCAGGTAAAGACTGTTTAAGGGCCAGCACCTCAGATCTCTTCCAAGGTACATGTACCCATATACGTTGGAAGTGAGCTGGTATAAGCGGATTATTACCCTGGGCTGCAACCTCTTCTCTCCAGACTGGGGGAACCTCTCGCATAGGGTAGTGTTTCAGTTTGCGCCTAACAGAAGGATCAGGTTCAGACAAAGACCGGGAAAAGAACATTGATCTAAAAGTAATAAGTGTCCGTATAGCATTCTCAACCTCAGGACCCACAATAATTCCTTTATCAAAATCAGTCCTAATATCCAGCAAACCCTTGGGAGCTAAACTCAATCCCGTGGCCTCCCATTCCTGACCTAGGATTTCACACATGGCATTGAAAACGAATCTTTGTACAGGGGCATCCCACTGTTCAAAAGTATCCATGATATCTTGAACAGTATATTCAAGATCACTCAGGATCCACCTGCGAGCAAGACCCATGAACGTATCTCGTTCTTGGGAGTCAGGAAGTAAACTACGGGTCTGCCTACGGGGAAGAACAAGAGTCAGACTTACTGACCCAAAGAGAGGAGAAAAGAGACCAGAAACAGTCTCAACCATCCGCTGACGGATAGAAGGGGAAGTTGACAGAAAAACAGGAGATAATGTATGAGACGTAGCAGGAGAAGAGGCAACAGGTAGAGCGGAGGTCGAAGGCAAAGGAGACTGAGGCAAAGAAGTCGGAGGCAGAGGAGCTGGAAACAAGGGAGCTGAAGGCAAAGAAAATGGCGGGAGTGGCAGTGCCACAAAGGGCTGTGTTGGAGGTGCAGGAGCTGGAGCTGGTGGGAGAATAACAGGTTGTTGGATGGGTAACAAAAGTGGGGGTGCATTAGCGCCTAGTGCATAGGGCGGGGGCGATCGTAATAAGTGAGACATTAAAGGATCCTTCTCAGGATCAGCATCGCGATTTGGGGAAGAAGTTGGCAGCACTGGGTAACATTTGTCAATCGCCATGTGATGTTGCCTATCTAAGATCTCTATCGCATGATCTATTTCATTATCTTTAAACTGTTGGGCAGCCTGTATGACAGTGATATCTTTTTCTTTCCTATCTCTTTTTGCCTGTTTAATTTCTTTCTGTTTGGCTTCCTTGCGCCAAAGGCGAAAAGAGTCAAACATAGCCGGCCGGGCTTTTCTTTTAAACAAAGTAGCTTCTAAATTGTCTAAAATATCAGGCTCAAAACTACCATTATGTGGCCACTGTAAAACACCATCTTTCTTCGTATAGCGGACCCATATGTCATTAAAGGTGATGGGGCCCATACCATGTTTAGAGTAAAGCTCATAAGTAGGAGTTCCAGCCGGAGGAATTGGACAAGAGTCCTCCAGTCGGGAGTCCATATCGCAACAAAAACAACACCATTTTTTAAACTTACTGAAACCAGGCATCGTTACTTTCACTGGCTTCCTACAAACAAGGGGCTAATCAAAACAGCACAAACGTACTCACCCCTTGGCTTCTACAATTGCAATTTTCGAATCTAAGAACCCAAAAACAAACAAAAAAAAAAAGGGGGTGGGAGCTACCCACCAGTACTTAACAAATGTCTTCTTCACGCCAACAGAGGTCCGTCTAACGTCTCGCAATACCAGTCATCACCAAAAGAGGGACCAAGGCAGGGCAGCAGTCAGGGCAGCAGGCACCAGCAGCCGTTGGAAAGGAGAAGCCACACTTCAAAAGACCATCGGCCCACTCTTCGACATACAGGGGTCGCTGGTGTGGGGGCGCCTCCTCTGGAATTTTCCTGCGGGGCTCCTCACGATCCTTGGGCTCAACCGCTACCTCTGAAGCCGCCCCGCGTTGGGCGCCAATTGAAGAACCGGGCCTTTGGGCCTGGCGGCGCAGGGCACGCCTGAAATCTTCGGGTTCACCTGCCTTGTTGCACAGAGACACGGAATACTCTGTTGGCGTAGAAAACCAAGTTTATTAGCTGCAGCTAAGCACAGTTGTCCAAGAAGTACATCAAGTAGGTTCTCAGGAGACTGCCACTTGACTCCGTGGCTCACAAGCTTTTATCGTTGAAATACATCTGTACAAACATACACCCATCGCACAACTTTTTAGCCAATCAGGAGAGTTTGAAAACAAGATATTGTGTCACCAAAATGCTCTCTGCTTACATGTTGTGTGTTATCCAGCCCCCACAGTTAATCAATACTGGTACCCATAGTTCGGTGTTTGCAATGGCAGGACATATCTGTATGCTTCAAGAGGAAGGTTACAAAGTAGGAAAACACAGGGAGAGAATAGCGAAGGCCAGAAGATAAGATATGGCGCGAGGAGAATACTAAAGGCTAACAGATAGTTGATACGGGGATTAGGTAGTCCAGAAAAGGATTAGTTAGGCCGGCTGGTGTTTGAGATTGCTTTAAGGACAAGGACGGAGGTTTTTTTTTTGACACGTTGCAGTCCAAAAGGGCAGAGACACTTCGCTCATCGAGCAGCCTGTGTAAAGGCAACACAAAAATGGCGGTGACTGTAAGATGGGGTCAAAATTAAAGAACCTCAGTCTTGAGTAGAGCGTCGAAGGTCCAGGATTCTGTTTCAGAGTTTCATCCAGGGATAATCTAAAGTCCTAAGGACTGGGTTCCTATACTTATACTAAG
The DNA here is from genome assembly GCA_963921515.1 of Calotriton arnoldi. NCBI lineage: Eukaryota > Metazoa > Chordata > Amphibia > Caudata > Salamandridae > Calotriton > Calotriton arnoldi. The sequence continues at coordinate 623,719 of CAWUFW010008375.1, read as the reverse complement.
TTTAGGGGTTGGACTACTCTGTGGCCCCACCTATGGGTGGGTCAGGGCAGAGGGGTGGCTACACCCCTTTCCCTTTGTCCAGTTCGCGCCAAAGCAGGGGCTGCAAGCCCCTGATCCGGTTTGAACTGGGGTATGCACAGGGACACCAAGTGTGCCCCCAGTGCAGGACTTCAAAGCTCCCAAAAGTGCTCCCGCCCAGCCCCAATACACACTATCCTGTCTGGGGAGGTGGTCACACCTCCCTTGGACAGGAAACCTATTGTCCAGGCCTCCCCTGCCGGAGTTTCGGTCAGCAGCAGGAGGCCAGACTTGTGTCTGTGGCAGCAGCATCCATTTTGTGATGCCAGGGCTTTAGAAAGAAGTTACCGGCCAAGCCAGGGTTAACATGTCTCTCCCTCTAGAAGGGTGGAATGCTACCCCCGCCGCCAGAATTGGCGGGGGGGTAGTATTCCAAGATGTTTGACACCAAACACGACATGTTTCGGTGCAGCCATTCCAAAGTTAGCATTTAACGCGAGGTTATAATGCGCTTAAGAGTATATGGTCAGGCTGCACTACAAACAGCATCAGAGAAGGGTCTCCGAACGCTGCAGAGGGGCCCTGCTCATGCAGGGGCACCCTCTCACATAGGAACCACGCACTCTGCCTTCAGGATTGATAAGGCCTGCCATAGGAGTGACTTATAGGTTTATATGTGTGTATGTATATAATGATATAGGTAACCTATATCACAGTAAGGGGTGCATGCACCACTTTACCCAGGCTGCAGTAGCAGACCTGTGGTGTCAGTTTGGATGGCCTTCCAGGGGTGGCATAATACATGCTGCAGCCCCTGGTAGGCTTCTGAGGTACCTATGCCCTGGGTACATAGTATACCATATACTAGGGACTTATAAGGGCACTCCAGATTCCAATCAGAGATGTGCCTAAGGCACATGGAAACCTTTTTACAGAGAAAGCAGATAGACTGGGGCCCTGAATAGCAGGATCCCAGTCCAACTAAGTCATAAACCAGAAAAACACCAGAAAAAAAGTGGGGGCAACCATATAGTCAGATTCCACCTTCCTACAAATGGTACAAGCAGGTTGAGAGGTTTGTGAAGGTGTCAAAGGTATTGTTGAAGGACTTAGATGGTTTGTTTGACATAGTGGTACCTGCCGATTTGTGGACAGATTGTAAAATTACAGTTGATTGGCCAAGTGAAGAGTATCCTAGAGATCCAAAGACAGGTGCCCCGTCAAATGATGTAATGAAAAAGTATCAGCAGGTGATAACTTACCTGAAAGGCAAAATACCACCGAAAGAAACGGATTGGGTGAAAATAGACCGAACCACTCAAGAGGCCAGTGAATCAGTACACACCTATTATGAGCGTTTATTGCAGGTATTTAAGCAGTATGGTGGATTTGAGGACATTGGAGACAAGAACATGAGTCAGTTTGTGTATCGATTCGTTTATGGTCTGAAGCCAGAGATTTGTCAGATGATTAAACAACACATGTTGTGTTGGCAAAGGAAACCGATCAATGAAATTTTGAAATATGCCAAATATTGTGGAGACGATATTGAGGATAGGCACAAGAAATTGCAGGAAAAAGTGATGTGGGCACAGGTGAAAATGACTGAGAAACAGGGAATTAATTTGGATAATCCGAGTGAGAATCAAGGAAAGGATTCTGGAACGAATGGCGATACTGGGAATGGTAGAAAAGTGAGAGGACGAATGAGTAGAGAAGAAGCTAAAAAGAAATTTCCTTGTCATGGATGCGGAAAATTGGGGCATTGGAAGGATGAATGTAAAAAGATTCGGAATAATAATGGCCCAAATCAAAATTTAAATCCACAGACGCAGAATGACTCACAGCAGGGTGTAAATCCTCAGAGTCAGTTGCCACCTGCACCTATTCAGGGTAATGTAAGCAGAGCAAAGCATGGTACAGACGTCGGATATCAAGGAGGAAGTGGTAAGAAACATCACAGTTTCTTTTACAGGACGATTTCTGTCAATACAGTTCATGACGGTGCCTAGGAGAGGGGGAGAAGGAATGCGTACTTGGCGCATCCTTATTGGTAGATCAGTCAGGTCCATATGTTGAAGGGAATGTGAAAGGTAATGATATTACTTTTCTTTTGGACACTGGTGCTACCCAGTCTACTGTGAGAACAGCAGACATTCCAGACCTTCCTCTCTCTGGAGAAGCTATCCAAGTAGTGGGAGTAGCTAATAGAAAGATTAGAACACCTCTTACCGAACCAATGGAAGTTAAAATTGGAAATTTCAGAGAAATGCATCAATTTGTAGTGTGTGATTCCAGTCCGGTAAATTTATTAGGTCGTGATTTACTATGCAAGATGAATTGCACAATTTTCTGCACACCGGATGGTGTGGCAGTCCAGACTCCAGACGAAGATCATGTATATAAGTTTATGATTGCAAAACAAGGTACAGAGGTAGATGAGATGTTTTCTTTGATAACAAAAGATGAGCTGCCAGAAGAATTAAAACTACAGTAAACCCCATAGTATGGGATTTCACAGGAAAGGAAGTAGGACTTATGGCCAAAATAGACCCAGTTAAAATTACTGTAAAAGAAGGTGCAATTTTCCCAAATACCAGACAGTACAAAATGAGGGCAGAAGTAAAGACAGGAGTCATTGAAGAAATCAATCGAATGGTAGAACAAAACATACTAAAAGAAGTAATGAGTAGCCCATGTAATTCACCAATAATGGGTTTAAAGAAACCTAGCGGAAAATATAGGATTGTTCAAGACCTGCGGAAAATAAATAAGATTGTGGAACCATGTTGTCCTATAGTGCCAAATCCTGCAGTAATTCTATACCAGATCCCTTGGAGTGCAGGATGGTTCACAGTGATTGATTTATGCCAAGCGTTCTTTTCAATACCATTGCACCCAGACAGCCAGTATCTATTTTCATTTAAATTTGAGAACAAAGTCTATGTATGGAATCGTGTTCCTCAAGGGTACACGGAAAGTCCTTCCATCTTTAATCAGATATTGAAAAAGTGCCTTGAGAAACTAGTGATGCCAGGAAGCTCAGTCCTAGTGCAGTATATCGACGACTTACTGGTGGCATCAAACACCAGAGAGGACTGTGTTGTTGATTCCATAGCACTATTAAATCATTTGGCTGAGGAAGGGCATAAAGTCTCACCAGAAAAATTGCAGTTCTGTACAACAGCAGTTAAATATTTGGGACACCAAATTGAGAGGGGAAAAAGGAGAATAACCTTGGAAAGAGTACACTTGATTAAGAAAATGCAAATGCCTGTAACCCAAAGAGAAGTGAGAATGTTCCTAGGAATAGTAGGTTACTGTCGACAATGGATACTAGGATTTTCCTTGTTAGCAAAGCCCCTAATTCAAATGACAAAAAAGAAGGCAAAGGACCCAGTTGAATGGGATGATGAGAGCGTAGGAGCCTTTGTAAAATTGAGAAATGCTCTGTGTTCAGCACCGGCCCTAGGCATGCCCGACTATAAGAAAAGCTTCGCATTGTTCTGTCATGAGAGAGAAAATTGTGCACTTTCAGTCTTAACTCAAAGACATGGTCTAGACAGACGTCCTATAGCATATTTTTCTGCTACATTGGATCCAGTGGCAGCCGCGTTGCCAGGCTGCTTAAAAGCAGTGGCGACTACCTGTTTAAGTATTGAACAAAGTGAGTCAATTGTAATGGGACACCCAGTAAAGGTGTTTGTTCCACATGCGGTTGTGATTCTGTTGACAAGAACACGAACTCAGCATCTTACTCCTAGTCGGCTGACTAAATATGAGAGAATAATAATGGGTGCTGAAAATGTGAACATAGTGAGGTGCACAATAGTAAATCCCGCTACCTTACTACCAGACCCATATCATGAGGAAATTAAAGATGAAGAAGAACATGATTGTTTACAAGTCACAGAGTTATGCACAAATCCACGTCCTGACATTCAGGAAATGCCCCTAAAGAAGCCAGACAGGGAGCTGTTTGTTGATGGTTCATGCCAGAGGCATGAAGATGGTAAACTGACTGCAGCATATGCAGTATGTGAATTAACTGGAATAGTCGAAGCATCCTAAAATCTGCACAAGTAGCTGAATTGATTGCTTTGATAAAAGCTTGCAAAATTTGGAGGAATCAAAAAGTAACTATATTTACAGATAGCCAATATGGTTACGGGGTTGTGCATGATTTTGGCCAACTATGGATGCAGAGGGATTTCATGACTTCTTCAGGATCCCCCATTAAAAATGGACAGTTTGTAAGGGAATTGCTGGAAGCAATACAATCACCAAAAGAATTGGCTGTGGTGAAGTGTGCCGCACACCAGTCAGGAGATGACTGGGTGGTAATCGGCAACCGATATGCAGATCTTGTGGCTCAACATTGTGCCAGAAATAGATTGTCAGTCAATAAAAGGGTGGAAAGAATTGGAATCAGCTGCCAACTTATGCTGTATATGCCACCTGAAACATGGAATGAAGTTAGATTGCAAGATGAGGCAGATGAAAATGAGAAGAAAATATGGGTAAAAGTGGGTTGTTCCCAAAGAGGAGATGATGAAGTGTGGATTTGTGCTGATGGCAGACCAGTCATGCCCGACTGTCTGCTCTCACAAATGGCCAGGATGTATCATGGAGACACACACATAGGGAGAGATGCAATGATTAGGCTTTTCAGACAGAACTGGTACAATCCCAAGTTCAGGGCTGTAGCAGAGAGTCTTTGCCAGAGATGTTTGACTTGCCAAATGCATAATCCAGGAAGAAAAACAATAATTGGGTTTGGAAAAATTGGAAAAGCAGAAGGACCATTTATAAGACTACAGTTCGACTTTATACAGTTACCACCATGCAGAGGGTTGAAATATGTACTAGTCATAGTATGTCTGTTTTCAAAGTGGGTGGAGGCTTACCCTACCAGGAGGAGTGACAGCATTACAGTCGCAAAGCTGTTACTACGAGAACTCATTCCTAGGTTTGGTTTCCCAGTAACTTTGGAATCAGATAGAGGAAAACATTTTAACAGTGAAGTGATTCAAATAATCTGCGAAGCATTCCAAATTGAACAAAAATTGCACTGTGCATATCGTCCAGAGGCTTCTGGAGTGGTTGAACAATTGAATGGTACTATAAAATCCAGACTGGGAAAAATGTGTGCATCAACATCATTAGAGTGGCCAGATGCATTGCCACTCGTCTTAATGGGACTCAGAAGCATTCCCGATAGAAATACGGGATTGAGCCCACACGAGATAATGATGGGAAGAGCAATGAGACAAGCACATGTTCCCATAAACAAACTGCTGAATATATCTGATGATATGGTTCTGGATTATTGCAAAGGATTGGCTGACCTAGTGCGTTCTGTCTCTCATCAGGTCGGAGAAGACGCAGTTTCGAGGCAGCCTGAACGAGAACATGATCTGAATCCTGGTGATTGGGTGGTAGTGAAGAATCACACCAGAGAGACGTGTCTATCACCTAGATGAGGAAAACCTTGTCAGGTCATACTGACTACCAATACAGCAGTGAAGTGTGCAGGATTTCCTAACTGGATTCATGTAAGCCACACCAAAAGAGTACCAGACCCTGAAGAAGAAAATCCTCAGTCAGCATCAATCACTGAGGAAGCTGAAGGTTGCCCAGCTGAAGAATCTCAGGCTCGAGATTCAAGAGAAGCTGCAGAAGAACAACCGAGCACAAGTCAGGATTGGATACCAGTGGTAGAAATTCCTGAAGTGTACCAAAGAACAAGAAGTCAAGCAAAATTGGAAGAAATTAAAGAAGATCAGATAGGTGAAGAAGAAGCAGCTCAGGGAAAAGAAGAAGATACGATAAAAGAACATGAGCAGGAGCAGATAGGGAGAGGGAACTGGGCTCAAATTAATGAAGAATCAACAAATTTTGAGCAGGGACAGACAGGTTTAGAAGAACCCGGTCAGGCTGCAGAAGTACAAAGTGCAATAAGCCCTGATCAGAACCAGTTAGTCTCAGAAAAATACACAGAAGAAAAAGATCTCGAAAAACATGAACATGAAGAAATAAACAAAGAACAAGGTCAGTTATTGGAAACTAACAGAGGAGCTGCGGCAGAAAAACCAATAAGACCTGGAAAAGAACAAGAAAGAAAAACAGTAATTGCAGAAAACGAAAAGGTGTCAAACAGTGAAAATAAAGAGATTGCTGAAGACAAAAATAAAGAAACAGTGCAAACAAAGAAAACCAGAAAAGGTGATCATTGGCCTAGTGTCATTAAAAGAGTAAAATACCACATAACAACCAGAAGTGAAGATCCAGATCAAGTAAATGAAGTAACAAGCCAAACCGAACGAGAAAACAAAACTGAGAAAAGAAGAAGTAAAAGACTGAAACTTGTGAATAACAAATTCAAGGGTCCTGATTGGACTTACATCATTCTTGAAGATTACGAAAGCTCAGAGTCAAGTGAAAGTGGTGACGAAGGAACAAGTACAGAACTGACATATGAGAAAGAAACGAGACCACCTTGACTAAGAGAAATAATAATATAAAGAAAAGCGAAAACAGATAAGAAGAGCAATCTTCCTTGTCGAAATGCCTGATGATAGAGTTGCTGGGAGACCAAAACAGAGATGTTGTAAAAGATGCTGTGCAATATGCATATGTAGTCTAGTAATGGTGCTTTTAGTATGGTTAGTCCTGATCGTAGCAGTTCCTTACCTTATGATAATGGATAAAAAGATTAATAACGAAACTAAGGGAAGGACAGCACACTTGAAGGGTAATAGAGTAGAACTAATGGCAGAAAATGAACCAGAATTTCATCATGAAATAACTGATAACGACACTAGTCTAAATGTTTTCACAAAGTTATTGTTTCAATATGTAGACACCATGGAAGTTAGTAATTGTTATGTCTGTATGAAGTTGCCTGAATCAGTGGCAGAAGGGTTAACATATCACCACCTACCATTAACATATGGCATATCATGTAGTGTTTTATCGAGTTTATTTTATAGAACAGGGAGACTTCAATATTATTATTCAAACATAGATGTGATATTTTCTGAGGTTCCAATTCGAAAGAGTATGGAAGAATTTTTCTTAACCATGAAATCAATAGACATAACACATGCACATAGACATAATCTAACATGTTCTTTACATGAAGTAGAAAAGATATTTTTGAACTTAGTAGAAGATAGAAGACAAGATTTCCAAAAGAAAGCTTCTGAGCATAAGGCTCATTTGCCACCTTGGGCTGAGAAAGAAGGGAGTTACACACCTGGCAAGGCTCAAGCTGCTATGGCTCTGGATTTTGTAAAGACAGGGAAAATTTGTCTACATAGATTAAAGACTGATTATAACAATGTTTTCATCGGTACCAGTGAATGTGAACACAATTTCTTAATTCTTGGAGGTTGGGGAATAAAAGGAGGAACAGATTCAGTTTTTCCTGGAATCTATTATGTGTGCGGGAATAAGGCTTACTTTAGGCGTCCTGCACGGTGGTATGGAAGTTGTTATTTTGGAATAGTATTTCCAAACATATACCACGTAAAAAGAAACACTGGGAGCAATGAAAATAATGGCGAATTAACACGTAGTAAAAGAGCTAGTTTTTCTGAAATTGTAGGTGATATATTTGGTGCATTGATACCTTCAGTGGGAATAATTCTGAACTCAAGGAAAATATGTAAATTGTCTACAGTGGTTGATCGTTTATCAACGGATACTGCTGGTGGATTTCTAATGATTAATGCGGAGATGGTTGCGATTAGATCTATGGTTATGCAAAATCGACTTGCTCTTGATATTATATTGGCGAAAGAGGGCGGAGTCTGTAAATTGTTGAAGACGAAACATTGTTGCACTAAAAGTGCAGAGATCGGAACATATATACAGAATATAACGAAACTTGAGAAAGAACTAAAACCACTGGAAGTTGATAGTGTATGGGAAAGATTGACAAATAGTATCTCGTCAATTGGTACCTGGTTTGCTAATGTAGGAAAAGGACTTATAGGTCAAATATTAGTACCCCTAGCAGAGTTAGCAATAATAGTACTGACAATAATAATATGGTGTAAATGTTGTAGAAAGAATGGAACATATAATGTGACAGGAAAAGGGAAGAAGAGAAAGATTGACGAAATAGAACTTGAAGAGTGGAGAAGTGAATTATACAAGAAATTGAAAGGGGATGGTAAAAATAGAAAGTGTAAAAATGAGAATGAAACTATTTGTTAGAAGTTGGCATCTGATTGAGGGCAGTATTTTGATGGCTCTTAAACGCCATCAGAGAGGGGATTGATGGAGCAAGGACTCACAAATGAGACTTGCTCGAATACAATCTCCTCACAGTATTTAATTTATTAATTTTGTATTGTGTATATTAACTTTGCATACACTACATGAATAGCAAGGAAGCTTGCTTATGTGTTCTAACTAACAAGTAACGCTTGTCTTTTTCTAAAATGGCCGCTAAAGCGCGGGAACTTCACTGCGCATGTCTCAACCATATCACGTGTTGTGACGTCTTTCTTTGCTTGGTGGGAAATTTCTGCTTCTGCGCAGTGTGTATTAAAATGGCTGCTTGATGTTTTCACATGCTTCAGCTTGCTCTTGTCTTATTATTAAATTGTCGTTTTCTTAACGCTACTAATGCGGGATAGATTTATAAGTAAATGGGGAAAGAATAGAAAGAGTGGGTATACAGTGAAACATTTTATTTGTGATTTTAATATTTCCTTCTTTGACTTTTATTAGTTCGTAAACTTGGGCCTGGGGTTGGTGATCGATGATTCTGCGCATTTGCCCTACTTGGCTGCCAAAGAATAAGGATGAAGTCAACCTGGACGTCGTCCAAGGCCATTACCTGATGGCCGAAGCTGCTGTGCTCTTGCCTTTCCTGTTGAAAATTGAAACTTTGTATATGAAGAATATATAACATTTGTTGTGAGACGGGTGGGAAATAAAGCAAATGTATTAAATTGGATGGGCGGTAGTTTAAAGACAATGGGCTTCAGAATTCGAACCAAATCAATATGGTGTGAGGATCAACCCCCTGTCCCTGTCCAATCAGAAGTAGTGGTCCCATATTTTAGCAACATTAATGGGAGGTACATGGGCGTAGAAGGGTATAATAGAATATAACATTAGTTAATTAGTTAGAGCAGGCGTTCAAGAAGGAAATGCTGCAAGAGAGCAGAGAACCAGAGAGAACAAGTGTAGATGCTTCTAGCTTCTAGCTCCAGACTCCCAAGCTGATCGATTGCAGACTGAACCGCTGTCCAGAGAGGTCCTGAGGAGGGGGCGGCGGAGTCCATTAGAAGGAAGGCACGGGAGAATCAAGGAGAAGCCGAGTATCAGAGAGGGGAACGACGCAGGCGCCGTTGTAGAGAGGTCACCGGTCCTGTTCTGATCCTAGAGGAGGTCTTTGCTCTTCATCCTTCCAAGGGTCCTAATCCTTTCCAACTCCTTGGCCAAGGGGTTTGGTTCTCGCACTTAGGTAAATATAAATGCAACCTTTAGTTGCGCTGCTGTCTCTATCTTCTCCTTTCTGAGGGACCGTCATTAATCAAAAATTATTATTCTATGCTTCATCCTTGATGTGCGATTAAGCACCATGTGGCTCTGTATTTTACTCTGCTAAATCATTAGATAAACATTTTAAAACTTCCTGACTCAGTGGTTATTTCAGGATTATGTACTATAATGAATGTCACTCATTTTAAACTTCCCAATTAGCAAAGGATTCATTGGTAAGTCATTACTCTTCAATCGGAAGGTAATTGGTAGCAGGGATTTTGATAAAGAGTAACAACTGACAACCCCAGCGTAAGTATTAGCGTAGTATGAATGTATGGGCCCAAGTGAGTTTCTAGTGTATGGATGCTGTTTGCTAATATCGCGCTGGATCAATAGTATTGTGTACTTTCCCTCCACACTTATAGAAATCATGCTTGTACCGGCATCAGTTCTTGGGGCAGAAGCCTATGTTGAATACCCAACATGCATCTGCGTAAACCCCTGTCTTCTTCCCTAATTTCTCCCCCCCTCCCCCCCAGAGTGGGACTTGCCAAAAAGGGCCCATAAGGCACTGGCAACTCACTTGCTGTATGCATTGCCGGCGCGGGTCTCGTTTGCAAAATCCATCAAAACCAGAGTTCCGTGTCCCCTTCCCTTCATGGCTTCTCAGGATAAGATGCCTACCTGGATCTGAACTCCTCCTCATATCTTAATCAGGCAGGTCGCCAAAATCTACCTGTGCCATCCTGATTATGTCTATGTATTTGAAAATAGTTACAGATCTAGGAACTTCCCACAATACATCAGCTTATTTAACGAAAGCCTCCGTTCATGACTCTGTATTTACTGGTACTCTGTGCCTCCTTGCCAGTTCCCATTTTTCCTCATTGGATCCTTCTTTTGCTGGTAATTCCATGTGAAGCAACTTGCACATGTCTGTGAATTCACCCTTCCATAGTTTCTCCTTTACTGTCGCATACGAGTGTGCCCCATGTGGCTTTGGTGCCACAAAGTATGCCATTTTTTATTCACATCCTATTGCCTTTCTTCTCCCCTTCTTTCCCTTGTTTGTACCCTTCCACTGTTTTATCATTTTTCCCTCCCAACCACTCCTTCTCACTCTTCGCCTTTCCCTTCTCTCCCTTACATTGCTTGGGCACCACCCCCACAGTGCCCGTCATCTCATCCTGTTGTTTGCCTTCTTGCAACTCAGTACTTACAACTTTGTCAACCTCCTTTACCCCAGGCACCGACACCCCATTGCTTTTGTCCCCCATTCCTTCCGCTCAGACTCCATTGGAAGTACTCCCTTCATTCAAACCTTCAGCCCCTTCCCCCATCCTACTACACAAGTTCACCAAGTCTCCCTATCCAGTTGCAGTCTTGCACCGTCTCCATCTGGCTTTGTCCACCTCTTCTGCTTTTCCTCTGCATGACCTTGCAACCGTCCTCCTGTCAAATACAATTCCTCTCCGGCAAGACAAGCATATTCCATCCAGCAATAATGTCACTTTTCTATTTCCTCCCTACTTCAGGTTTTTCTGACCACTGTGGAATCTCACCTTCCTCCACTTCCACTTCATCATCCTCATATTCTGACTGAACCTCCTCCTCACCCCATACATCCATCTTTGCACCAGTCATCCCCAGAACATCTTCATCACCCATTCCCCATCACACATCTCTCATTCAACCATTTTGAGTGTCGTACACTGTAAGAATTGCTTCAGCTCCCTCAGCGCTGGCAGGGGCACTCAAGACTACTCCCTGTCTTTGGCTTGGGCCCCTAGGTCACCCTAGACCTGACAGAGCTGCATACCATCCCTGGCCTCACCTGCCTGGTGCCAGCATACTGCAAGTTTCTTCACATGCACTTCAAATGAAAGTTTGCTATTAAACCAGACTCTCAAGTTTTTGATAGCAGTATTTGGCTGTGGCAGAGGTCCTAAATTATTTGGCCAGCAATTAGGTGTCCAACATTGAAAATTGTTCCCCACTAGCATAACCTCCATTTTACTGCTGTTCAGTTTTAAGAAGCTGTCACCCATGGTTGCAAAGCCATCCTGTGCCCTGGGCACCCCCATATCATTGCTGACTGGTACTGATGGTAACTGACTCTGACTATCTCTGGGCTCTGCCTAACCAGGCCCAGGGCCAGTGCTATGCTGAAAACACACTTAGAATACAGTGAATACACCTGCATACACTAGTGTACACTATGGGTTAGGGTACCCCTATAATTGGCATGACCTCCCTTATAAGGCCCTAGTGTATAAAAGAGCAAGGCGATTGAAACTACCTTTAAGTCTCTAGTATATAATAGGGCATGGCAATTTAGAGGCCAGAAGCCTTTTACACTTGCATGTGTGCACTGCAGAGAGCCTGAGGTCAGTTTAAAAGCAGCCCTGTGTTGCAGGACTGCTTTTAAAATGTAAATTGTGGCCAAACTCTCCTTTGGTGTTTGGGGCCCTAAAAAGTTAATAAGCTACAATAGTTTGGCATGTTAGGTACCCTCAGGGTCTGCCCTAGGTGTCGCATGGGTGGGGGGTGGGGATTAGAAACTTATAAGGAGTACCCTTAGAAAAGAGGTTTTATATGCCTTGGGGATAGAGAAATTGAACATTTCCATTTCTCTCATTGTAGTAAAGTGCTTCCCAAAAGTGACTTTTGTGCTTGGAACACTATGGAGTGAGGATCTACAATATTTTTTTAATATACAGCACCCCTAAAGTCTACCCTAGGTGTTCCAATGGTGGGGGGTCCATTTAGATATAGGCACAGTCCTTATAAAAGATGTTTTATAAGGGCTGGTTTTGGAGAAATTGCCCAGCTCATTTTCCCTATTGTAGATCCACAGCCACATAGGTTAACATGGCACAAAGTTATTAATTAAGAACTCCTGCTAGGAAATACAGAATATATAATTCAAGGACTTAGTAGAATGGTATTGATAAATTCAACAATATGCTATTGTTGAATTTATCCTAAAATGTACAGACAAGAAGTTATAAGACTTTCTTGTCTGTAAGCAAACAATCCGCCTTCCAGTGATCTGCCCTGTTTGGTCAGAGTTAAGTGGATTAGCCAGGCTGGTTTGATGAAGTGATAAGTGGCACCTGGGGTTAGGAGCCATCCTGGGAGGAGAGGGTTCTGCTGCACAGGAATGCCAGAGCAAGGGGGAGGGGTGGTAAACTATTAGCTTCAAAGTAAGGAGGGGACAGGCAGAAGAAGCCAGCCCCATCTACACCCTACCCCCATAACCTCTGAACCCAGCCAGATGACAGGTTTAAGGAAGGACTGTGCAGATGCCTGGGGGAGAGAGACTATGGAGATGAGCCCTCTTGGAGTTTGGTTTAGTTAGTTCTTGCCTCTCTGCTGAGACTTATTGAATTTTGGAAGATAGTGCTTTCTGGGAGGCCATAGTGCCACACTTTGGAGGAAATGGTCATACTCTGGGGTGTTGCCCTGCACCTCATTGAACAGGAGTGCCCTCCTGCTTGACCCAGAGAACACGGAAAAAGTATCTGAGTGGGGCAGAGCCTGTTAGCTCTGCTGCTTGAAACTCAGAGAAGAAGAAGGATTGCCAAGCTGGAAACTTGATTTGCAACATCAGGCCCTGCATTTTGACTGTCTGCGCCTGCTGCATTATCTGGAAGTACAGCCCTTTGGATCTACTTTGCTTCAAGAGGAATAAAGAGTGGATGCCAAGCTGGAGACTTGATTTGCACCATCAGGCCCTGCATTCTGACTGACTGCGCCTGCTGCATTATCTGGAAATAAAGCCCTTTGGATGTACCTTGTTTCAAGAGGAATAAAGAGTGGGCTCCCTGCAAGCTGCAGGTTAACAGAGCTCACCTGCTTCAACTCCAACAAGATTCCCCTGCCTGGAGTGTATCCAGGTGACTTTTAAGGGTGTTGTCCAAGTGCATTGTGGGAATTGTGGTCCCAACCTTTCACTGACCATCTTGGACATTCCAGACCCTTGGATTGTGTTTTGGACACTTTGGACCCACAAGAGGAACTTCAGGAAGAAGTTACAGAGGTTTGGGAAAGTTTGTTGAACTTTTGTGAAAAAGCTCCAGAGGGTGACCAAACCCTCACAGAAAGGCGATCCGGCAAACCCTCACCCAATCCGGCCTGCTGGAAGAGGCTGCACAATGTCTGGTGAGAAATCCTCTAGAGAAGTTACTAAGTGTGATGGTAAAATCTTGACCAGGGCCTCCCGCTTTGTGTATCCGACCAGGGCGCCATCATGGTCGGCTTCAAACTTTGACTTTATCCCGTTCAGAGGCGACCAAATGTCCAGAAGTGGCACTATTGGTTTCTAAGCACTAGAAAGTGTTTAATTTTTATAAATTCATATCTCGAGTTCCCTACATTGAATTGTTTTCATTTTGGTGTCATTTTAAAGATAAAAATGATTCTCATTTTTATTAATTTGTTTTGGAATTTTATTCTGTGTTGTGTCTTAATTATTTACTGAACTGCTGTTTTTAAATGCTTTACATACCTGTCTCTAAAGTTAAACCTGCCTGCTCGCAGCCAAGCTACCAAGGGTTGAGCATGGGAACATTTTCTGAGACCTATTCTGAGCTCTGGACTGTGTTAGTGGTCTTATTGCCAGTGGTAGATGCACATTTACCACTACTATTAACCCACTTTCCAACACCCATCCAGTTGGCTACAAATGTAAGGCAGCCAACCAGCATTAGATTCCTGGTCAGGTGACAGAGATATGACCAGCTGGGTGTTATTAGCTTAGGAAACAAGGGTAAAACCAAAGGCCTATAAAATGTCTGCTAATGGTCCAATATAAATGTTGAACAGAGTGTGGCTCAGGGAAGCTCACACACCCCACACATCAGAGGGAGGGTATAAAAGTAAAAAGGCTTACCAAAGACATGAAAGCTGTGGTCCTGAAGAAAGGAAGCAAACCACTCCCATTGCTTGTCTGTTATTTCACAGTTACATAGTCTATCTAACATAATAGTAAGGAATACAGTGTCAAAAGTGGGACTTAGATCCAGTAGAATTAGGGTAGCTGTGCCGCCTTGATCCAAGGTTAATTTGAGCTCCTCAGATACTGATAGCAGAGCCAACTCAGTGCTTTGGCACAGATGAAAGCCATAAAATCTCCGACAAAGAGACCTCACGCGGGGCCCGTGGGGGACTGCAGCACCACGCCCACGAGGAGCACTGCCCGATGATGAAGCATGACACCCGCATGGGTGTGTGAGGGCACTTCTTCTGAAAGGAGGAATTCCCCCTCCTGAGAATTCCCCATCCAACCGTTTCTCTGAGAGAGTCACTTTCACTAGTCCCTCTAGCGACCGAATAGGCCTGCTTTCTCTTCCTTTCAGGAACAGCTACCCTCCAGTGATTATAAAGTTAGTCTTGGGAGCTCGGGTACTGGACCTCTTTTTTCCTTTTGCTCCCAGTCCCCCCCCCTCTTTGTGGTTTTTGAGATTTAGTACGGCAGTCAGCCGTGGGACATTTTAGTTCTTGTTTTCTCCTTTAACTTGCAACCTTTAATAGCACACAACACACCACTCCACCCCTCTCCCCCTACACCACGCGGGAGTTCCCACAGCCAGGCTACACTGTAACATCATTTTGGTTTCCTGGTATCAACTCTGAACCCATACAGAAAAGAATGGACAACCCGGGTCTTAGCTTCGATGATGACACCGTGGCTGAGTTCCTGAGGGCCCCATCATTACTGACTGCAGAGGGTAATATGGCATCAAGTAGCAAGACAGAGGATTGGAAGGCACTGACGGCTCTTAGGAAGCAACAAATTAAAACAGCTCTCCATGGGTCTATAATGACAGAGTATCTCCGAGCCAACATAGCCCCGAATGGCCTACTAGTTACTCTCACCCCCAAAATCTTCCCCGGAGATATCACCTTCCGTGGGGAATGGTCCAAGATAGCTTGGAAGTGCACACGCGACTGGCTTGTGCTCATCATCAACACAGCCAAACGCCTCTCAGATGCCCTACTTATACAGATTACCCTAGCAGAGAATGCACTTAAAGCAGGCATTACCATCACAGCTTTTAAATCCCGCCTAGCTGAGATCAATGAGGACATGAATGAACATAAGGAGTACCTCACGAAGCAAAAAATCACAAAACTACAAAAAGATGTCAAACGCTTTGATCAGGAGAAAATATACCCCTACATCAAAGAGGATTACCAGTTCCAGACTAACGATACTTCCTCAGCTGAGAATACCAGCAATCTCTCAAGAAGGTCAGGGTCAGTGAGCAGTGATTCGAGTTACGAGGGTAGGAACTATTCTGCCAGACCTAGGGGTAACCAGAATAATCAACCACCCCCCCTCTTCCATAACTTTTCGACACATCCCTACCAACCCCACATGTTTCCGTGGCAATGGATGGGACCACCACCTATGTGAAATATACCACCAGGTCATCCTCTACAAGCCCAACCTTATCAACAATTTCTGAACACCCCTTTTTTCAACAGAGGGAGGGGCAGAGGAAAAGGCAGAAGAAGAGGAGGGAACAAGAACGTGCACTGGCAGGAGACAGACGCCCAGATGGCGCTGAGGAGCAAGACGACGGGTCAAAAACATTAGTAGTAAACTTGTCTTCATGACCACTTGACGAAGGGGAAATCAAACTCTTGGAAAAGGGTTTAGGATTTGTCCCGACACCACGAGAAGACTCCTTCCGCCTCCATCAAGAACTGCATCAATTCTTTCGAAAGATTAGGCGACTGGCTTTTTTCCAGAATAAACCCGACACTCCCGAAGAGGGCACAGGTTTACGGAAGAAGTGACGGTTTACGCCCCCCGCAGCGATGACTCCCCATGAGATTCTCACCTTTGAACAGGCCATTCTAAAAGATGTCTCCAACATTACCAACGAATGACCATTCAACAACCTGTCTACACAGGAAAGGGATCGGCTCAAGGGGCTCACTGGAGATGCCACCATTGTGATAAAACCAGCCGGTAAAGGCGTGCTATTGTCATTCAGGACGTGAGCACATACAATGAAGAATGCCGACGAAAACTAACCAATACTCGCTATTATCTCCCCATTGAGGACGACCCCACTGGACGCCTCACTACGAAGATCAGAAGCTTGATATCTGAAGCAGAGACAGAGGAGTGGATTACTACACATGAAGCGGAGTTCCTGAATAATGACCAACCATGTATCCCGTATTACTACATCCTCCAAAAATTCAAAAAGGAGTCAACCCTCCCCCAGGCCGGCCTATAGTTTCAGGTATCGAATCCCTCCTCGAATCATTGAGCAAATTCTGCGATTTCTTTCTCAGACCAATCGTGATGAAGACCCCTACTTACCTCAGAGACACGACCGATGTCTTGAACCTGATAGAGACTTTTCCTAATCCTGACAGAATTAGTCTCCTTGTTACCCTGGACTTGGAAGCATTATATACGAACATCCCCCAGGATGCTACCCTAGAGGTCCTGGAGACCACTCTACATGAAACTGACCCCTGGCCATTAAAAACCCTGATCTCTTTCATCATAGAATGTGCAGCCATAGCCCTTAAAGAGAACCTCTTCGCTTTCCAGAATCAGCTATACCATCAGGTACAAGGTACCAGCATGGGAAGCACCTTCGCTCCCAGTCTAGCTTGCCTGTATATGGCCTCATTCGAGAGCAAATTCATCTTACATGATTGCAACCCTTTCCAAGAAAATTTGCTAGTGTGGCGTCGCTATATCGACGACATCCTGGTTTTTCGGAGTGGTGACACAGAAAGGTGTGCAGCTTTTTGCGATTGGGTCAACACTCTTGACCCATTCCTGAAATTTACCAGCACCCAGTCAGATAGCAGCATCCCCTTTCTCGACATATTGATCTCCATCCAAAATGGGGCAATACTTACCACCAACTACAAAAAACCCACTGACAGGAACAGGGTCCTGCTTTACGAAAGCCACCACCCCAAGGCCCTCAGGGACAACCTCCCAGCGGGACAGTTCCTCCGTCTCCGCAGGAACTGCAATACCGTGGCTGAATATGAGAAACAGGCAACCACCCTTACATCTAACCTTGTGGAACGTCATTACCCACAAAAAGTGATACGCCAAGCATATAAAAGGGCTAGAAACAATCACAGAGAGAGCCTTTTGGAGAGTAGGGTTAAGACACCGACAAACACTCTAACATGTGTCACTACATTCACCCCTAGCTCAAATAAAGTACAAAAGGTTATTAAAAAACATTGGGGTATACTACAGACAGGCAACTTTTCCCCTGGACCTACTCCTCTGTTTGCATTAAACGCACCCAGAATATGAGGGACTTGCTGGTGCACACTCGCCCACGGCCTCAACAGATCAAACAACCGACCCTCTGGGCACTTCCTCCGGTTGAGGGACATTTCCCCTGTGGGTCGTGTGCTGTGTGCCATCTTACTTCAGCAACTAAACATATAGACCTTGGACTACAGAGGCCATGGCATCAAAAAAGACACACCAATTGCAACACCAAAAATTACGTGTACCTGATCACGTGCCCGTGCAACCTCCGTTACGTGGGCATGACCACAAGACCTGTGAAGGTACGGATAAGTGAACACAGGGGCACTATCCGATGCAAAAAGACGAACACCAGAATGCTCAGTCATTTCTCAGAGGCACACTACACACCGGACAGCCTGCGTTGGACGATTATTAACTCAAATCACAACTGGTCAGGGAGAACCCTTTTCACGCAAGAACAACGCTGGGTGTTCCGTCTATGGTCCAACACCAGAGGCCTAAATGATGATATCCCATGGGCGGAATTTATCGACTAATCTCACGGTTCATCCTGAGCTCTGACCCTGACATTAGGAACCCTAACCACTTGTAGTAGAGTAGTTACTATGTGACCTTACGCTCTGCAACCCTGAAATCATAGCACTACCTATTTTTTGGTCCCACCCTGGTCAGTAAGATTCAACATCTACCCCTACCTCCGCCCCCTTTTACAGGTCTACCTCACCCTCTTCAGTGTGACGCCCCTACAACCACACGTTATCACGGTGAGACCCCTTGGGGACTTTGAGTCTCTGCATACCACCCAAAAGCCCATGGGCCACGTTCCGGGGCATTTAGCCACACATAGAACCAGACAATTAGCCTTAGTATGTATTCTGATGGTGTTCTTGGCCGCAGTTCTCCGCACCACTACAATATGGTGCCCACATTTGATACCTCTGGAACCTGATCTTCAGGTTTTAATACCTCTAAAATGGCCGCCACTGTGTCCACACGCATAGGAAGGGTTACGCTCTACAACTGCCAATACTATGGCACCCATAGCTTGACCTCGTACCTGAATTGGAGGTTTTGGTACACTTAAGATGGTTGCCACTACGTCCACACGCACACGCAGAGTCACGCTCTATGCCACCGCATCACTCGGATCACCTGAGCGGACGCGCGGGCAGGCAGATTTAAAAACTGAAGAAGGGTTACCGCCTCCCACTGACATTCGAGCAGCGGAGGGCAAGTAACGTGCTTCGATTCCGAAGAGGCTCATGTGAGTATTTTCCACCCTGCAACCACCACGTAATAGGGGTGGCTGCATTTTACTACAACCGTCGAGTGTTCATTTTGATCCTATCACTCATAGGTACTCCTCTTCAAACCGCGCTCTACGCCGATGAGGCCACCCCATACTACTTGTTGGGGTAGGATGTCGATGTTGTGTGTTTACGTGTTTGTCTGTCTGTCATACTTTTTTTGAGTTGCGATGTTACTCACACCGGAGTAACATTTTTACTGTGATGTGCATAGAAAGAATGTTTTAAGCGAACCGCACCACCGCCATTTTTATGTGATCCACTCGAATACCTTGAGCGTGTCGGTGTGCTCTTAGCAATCTCTACCTACCAACGATTATGGACACAGGTGTCCTGTATGTGCACGCCAGCATGCTTACAATAGTTATCACATTCACACATTTTATGTGTGTTGAATTGCTACCACCAATTACTGCAAGCCATGCAATTATGGGCACAGATGCGCAGTGAGTTGGATAACTGCATTAGCCGGTTCCCGGCGAGTGGGGTATGAATGTGCTAACATGCCTCTCTTTTTAAGAAAGATATCTATCCTCACGCTTAGATTAATTATCAGCATTATGATACAATATTCATTCTGACACGAATGTCAGGTATGAATCAACGTGCTTGATGTGTTTGATACTACTGAGTGCGATGACATTCTTTTTAAAGGATTAGTGTTGCTTTCTCTTTTTCTTTTCTTTTTAGGTTGGATTTAGAAACTTAAAGTGGTCGTTCCTCTGCGGGGTGCAGTGCCGCCCTGACCGCACCTGAATATAGGTACTATAGGATGTACTGAGTGTCGCCGTCTCAGACCCCTATTCTTCACTTTTCACACATCGCACGGTCCTGAAGAAACGCCACAGGATCCACTAGGGACCTCTAGAGGCGTGAAACATGTCGACCTAAATTTATTTACCTTTCACTATCACTACCACTTAGACTAAGCAGAAGGAAAATACTCACTCCTCTGATTACTAGATCGCCTATCTTTTTAACCATACCACACGGACCCCTGAATAAAGTTTCTTAGGGTACCAGTGCGGTACTTTTAAGTCACCCACGTCACTCCCCACACACCCGCACTCACCACTGCGGCGTTTCTCCAAAAAAGATCTCCGACAAAGAGCCCTCTCGCGGGGCCCCTGGGGGACTGCAGCGCCACCCCCACGAGGAGCAACGCCCGATGATGAAGCATGACACCTGCATGGGTGTGTGAGGGTGCTTCTTCTAAAAGGAGGAATTCCACCTCCTGAGAATTCCCCATCCAACCGTTTCTCTGAGAGAGTCACTTTCACTAGTCCCTCTAGCGACAGAATAGGGCTGCTTTCTCTTCCTTTCAGGAACAGCTACCCTCAAGTGATTATAACGTTAGTCTTGGGAGCTCGGGTACCGGACCTCTTTTTTCCTTTTGCTCCCAGTCCCCCCCTCTTTGTGGTTTTTGTGACAGATGAAAGGCAGCCTAGGAGGGATGGAGGATACTATTCTGCTCGAGATACCCAGACATTTACCTATTAACATGCTTCTCAGTACTTTTGCTGGAAAAGAAAGAAGTGAAATGAGGCTACAGTCTTCCAACAGATAATATTCCAGGCAGTTTCTTCGGGTAATGGTTTAACCACTTCTGGTTTCCATGCGTTAGGCACCACTGCAGTGGATATTGAAAGATTGAGTGGCTCACTTAGTGCAGGGTAAATGACTGCAGCCATGTGTTTGAGAATATGAGGGGTATGGATCCAAAGGGGATCTTGATTTAAGCTTGTTGACCAACAATTCAAGGTGCTCTACTTCTGAGGGAGAAAAAGTTGGTAGCATGCAACTAAGGGGCCTAACACTGGCAGGAGAAAGTCAGCCGCTTTACTCTGGAAGGCATCATATATGTCCAGTATCTTTTTGGAGAAGAAGCTGGCCAGGTCATTACAGTGAACAACAGAGGCTGTCACTGCCAGATTTGTTGCAGCAGGATCAATCAAGGATTTAACAATTGCATAACTTCTTTCAATGAGTTGGCAGCTCCTTTAATTTTGGAGGCAAAGATTGACCCCATTTTTCTGATGGTGTAATGATAGTTTGTATTGCCTTCCTATAGTCATGTTTACTGGAGGTATTGTAAGTTTTTCTCCAATTCTGTTCCAAGATTTTGCACTTCTTCTTAATCTCAAGAAGATGGAGATCACACCATGGGCCTCATCCCTTGGCCAAAGTGACCAGTCAATCACATAACGGAATATTCTTATCTAGTGCTACTATGATCCAATCCTTAAATTTAAGATATGATTCTAGAACATTCTTTCCGAGGTCTGGCTTAGAAAGAGTTAACAAGCAATCAAATTCCACAGAATCTAGTTCAGACCAGCGCCTACCACTACTGGAGAGAGCTGGGGGAAAAGCTGGGAGAGGTAGGACGAGCTAAAGAGATAGGGACAGCTAAATGGTCTGACCAGATCAAGGGGAAAGAAGTGTCCACCTTTGTGAGAAGCTGACTTTTTTTGTAGTGTACCAAAATGAGGTACACAATGTAGAAAGTCCAGGTGACCCTTATTGGCTTACAGAGCTTAAATTAATAATTCCAAATGCTCTCTTCTGTGGTAGTGAGGGTGAGCAGTTTAGGCTTATCAGAGGGTAGATTTGTTGTACGCACAGTCAATAAATGAGACACACTCAAGAAGAAACTCGAGACCAATTTAGAAAAAAAAATATTTTTATATAATTTTAGACACCAAGAACTTCATAATCGGGTAAGAACTTGAGACGTTATCAATTTTTATGGTAGAAAGAGTAGAACATGACAGCAGTCAGATTTGAGACATGTCTCAAAAGCGGTAATCGATCATCGATCCTTCGATGTCGGCTCTTCCTATCATTGTGAAGCAGAATTCACCAAGCGTTGGATTGTTCACCCACTAATAGGGAACGTGAGCTGGGTTTAGACCGTCATGAGACAGGTTAGGGTCACTTGCAAACAACTCACAGGACGGTTCTTCTGGACTTAAGGTGAGTAGGGGCCAAGGTCCAAGAAAGCACCAAGAGTTCCGTTTTACCTGCCTTGGGGTGTCCGGGTGCAGAGGTGCTTTCAACTGTGTTAGCTTTGGATGCTACTTGCTGTAGTCAATGGGAAAAGTACCTGTAAGAAAGAGGCTGCAAGGGGGATTGGGGTACCAGTCAGGCAGAACCCAAAAGGGGGCTACACTCTGTGGGGTTCTCAGGGCCATAGAGATACCCGATTTCAATGGACTCTGGCTTGGGGGCTCAGGTGTATCGGTGTTTTGTTCGGCGGGTCGTCGAGTTTGAGGTCCAACGGTTCTTGGTGTACCTGCAGAAGAGGGAGAAGAAACACAGCAAGACGACTTCTGGTGTGGAGCTGTCCGCTGGTGAAGTCCTTTGACGTGCGGGTCGGCTTTGGAGGTGGTGGTGTTCGGACTAGACACAAACAAGCCTTGGTGTTTCCACCAGGCTCCGATTCCTCGGATATTGGTGTAGGGAGGCTCCTGGGTGTCCTGGCGTCCCCAAAGTTGATGGGGAGATGATTCTGACCTCCTGGAGCACGCTGGCCTCTTCCTGGGTGGCTGCTGCATTGATGGATCTGGTAGTCAGCAGATTGGTGTACTGGATGTAGCGGTCAGTGCCTTCAAAGGAGATGCTGGCTGATGGAAGAAGTGCTAGCAGCCTTCCAAGGCTTTTGGAGGAGGAACAGCTGCAGGAAGAGTCGGGTCTTTGGGATTGTCGGGACAGGAGCATGTAGGCAGGGTTTGGTGCAAAAGTCCACAGCTAGTCCTCTGTTCTTGCATTGCACGAAAACATTCGCCCCCGATTTCCCTCTACAGTGGACGACGGACTCGGTGCGATATCTCGGGATACAGGTCCATACGGACTCGGAGGTGGTCATTAGGGACAACTATGGGGTCGCCATTAGCAAACTGGAAACTGACATAGAGCGCTGGATCCGATTGCCATTATCGCTAGCGGGCAGGGTTTCAATCATGAAGATGATTGTACTACCCCGATTCCTGTTTCTGTTTGCTAGTATCCCGATGGTCCTCCATAGCTCCCTCTTCAGAATGCTTACATCTCTCCTACTCAGACTCGCGTGGGCTGGCAAACACGCCCGGGTCAGGTGGGAAACTCTCACGCTTCCATATCATATGGGGGGTTTAGGCGCCCCAGACCTTAATCTATACTATAGGGTTGCGCAAAGTGCACACACCCACTATTGGATGCATGGGCCCGCAGACACACCACACATACAGATCGAGAGGGTGGTGACAGAGCCACTCCCCCTGCCTGCAATACTATTTGCTCCACTGGACCGTAGAACCGGGATCTTGGATTCAATCAATTCAACAGTACACGCTTGGCACCACCTCCTGAAGCTACAGGCCGGAGAAATATTATACTCTCCGCTTGCTCCTCTAGAGTGGTGTCGATGGCTATCAGCATGTACAGACAGGGGTGTGACCCGGGCATTAAACGACATGAACATCATCAAGATTGGTGACATGTTTACAGAGGGTACAGTGAAAACTTGGGACAAAGTGGAAGTGCAAGACCGGCAGGACTCGCCATTCCACAGATTCCAATTCCATAGGATGAGGCAATCACTAAAGGAATTACTGGGCAACGACTTGGCCGAGCC